>JAOBRG010375278.1:0-11527 GCA_027574985.1 Umimayanthus nakama
CTTGGGAATACTTTCTATTGTTTCAAGGTGTTAATTTATGTACATATCATTTGCATCTCATTAACGGCCATGTTTTGGCCAAAATTTGAAGACAACAATGGGAGAACAAAGGGTCGACAATGGTGGGTCTAAACCTATTGTTCTCGAAGATCAAACTCTTTCAAAAACTAACTCAAATTTTATTGTTGTTGACTTAGTTAACAATAGCTGTACTCTTGTTTTTCAATTGTTTTGAAAATTTAAATCTATTGAAAATAAACTGAAAGTAAAAAGTGTCAACAACTGAAGACAATAGATCAACAAGGGCGGAAACAACTATGGTCCCATTCTTTTCCAAGTAAAAGTTAAGTTCAAACAATAGACTTTGCTTTTGTTTTACAATCGTTTAAGTGCTCAAATCTATTGAAAATACAGTTAAAAACTAAAGAGTAAACAATAGAAGAAATTTAGTAAAATAATAGACTTACAACGAAGAATATTACTGCGGACTTAATGTTTTCAAATAGAAAGTCAGTCATAACTAAGATTAAACAATAGACTTTGCTTTGTTTAACAATTGTTGAAGAACATAAAATCTATTGAAAATGAAATTAAACATAATGAGTTAAACAAACGAAATTTAAAAGCATTTCAAACGCGAATACCAAATTAAATAAGGTCGTAGTTCGTTCGCGAAAATTATTCTTTCCCGTGTTCCTTGCGAATCAGCCCGTAAATAAGCCCGTAGTATGCAAGTTATATTCTAAATAAACTCTAGTTCTAACACAAAAATTGAAGTTGAAAATAAAGCTTTATTAATATCAAACCAACAAACAATTTACAAGTTGTGTTTGAACTCTGAATTTACAAGATCACTGTCAACAAACTGAAAGAAACCGGCTACTAGGTTCCTTCTACTTTCGGCGAAAACACACGGCTAGTTGACTGTATTAAAGAAAAACTATGAAGAATAAAGCCGCAAACGGCAATTTACAAGTTGTGTTTGAGCTATGGTTTGAAGAACAATGAAATAACAGTATTACTGTCAAATCGGATACTCTGTGCCTTCTACTAGCGGTAAATTTACACGAGTGGTTAGAAAACCAACGAAAAAGTGTAAACAAGTTCGACAGTAAATAAAACTTTCAACGGCGCACATTAAACCGTTCTTACAAGAATATTGTGGTCGTACCTGCGTGCCCAGAAACTTCTGTAACAAACATCTTTCACCGTTAGTCGCTAATTCGAGAACAGCAACTTTCAAATTACTTGTCAGTTTGCCGCATTTGTTCTGTTTTGGATTCTCCGTCCAATATCCATGGAAATCAAATGTTGGTTGGCGACTCTTGAACTTCAACTTGAAGCCAAACTCCTGACGAGCCCAGTTTCCCAGAGTCTTGAGGTCTTGAGAACAAGTAGTCTAGTACAAACAAAATAAAAACTTTTTAACGTCGAGCCAACTTCTGCATTTGTTTGAATAATATCTGCACTTTGGGGACCGTAATTTATACAGATACAGAATGTTTCTCATTAAAGCATTGTTACCGCTTTTATTGTTTCTGTGCATTCTTTTCGCAACTTCAAAATGAACACAAAAGCCGGCTGTCAACAAAACGGTTAACAGCTTTCACATTGTGGAATGTTATCAATTACTATCTCGGCTCATAAAAAGCTGCAAAACATTTAGAAATACTCAAAGTATTTGCGAACAACTTACACACGTAAGTTGAGTTAAACAGTTATATGTGACTAAAAATTTGCGTGATTCGACAAGATTTGCTTATAACAAGGAATTACGCAGAGTTTAATTTTTACCTCTTTCTTATTGTTTTTAAGTTAAATAATATTTTACTAATTACTTCGCTGAGGGCGATCAGCATTTATGGCATAAAATGTGTTGCGTATTATCTGATCTGTTAAAAAAGTTATCAACTTTAAAAAGTGTCCCAAATTTTCGAACCCTGTTCTGTGGTTCTTCGTCAGATCAGATTGTACACAACAAGTTTTATATTTTACTAATTTTCACCATTTGTTTCCACATATTTCTTATAAACACATGTAATTTCGGCGAAATCTGCTTCAACCTTGAAGAATGTAGAGTGTTTGTTTATTTCTTTTGTTCTCACATCCAGTCAACTGTTTGATAATGTAAGGAGAAGACAGATATTGACAAACTTGGTGCAAGTGCAAATTCAAAAGAGCCAAAACTAGCAATTACACGCCTAGAAAAGTTGGACCAAAACAACACCACAGTCAAACTTGCATTTATGAATATAGTTGGGATAAAGTATTGCTACGCAAGCCGACACAGCAATACTTCAGAAAACATTGGCTTGGGACTAAAGACTGCGGCACAGTCGGTAACTGTCTATGATCAATAAGTTTAACCTGGTTTCCATATGATCTGTAACGGTCGGTGCTGGACTGCGACACAGTCGGTAACTTTTTATGATGAATAAGTTTCACCTGGTTTCCATATGATATGTAATGGTCGGTGCTGGACTGCGGCACTGTGGGTAACTTTCTATGATCAATAAGTTTAACCTGGTTTCCATATGATCTGTAATGGTCAGTGCTGGACTGCAGCACAGTCGGTAACTGTCTATGATCAATAAGTTTAACCTGGTTTCCATATGATCTGTAATGGTCAGTGCTGGACTGCGACACAGTCGGTAACTGTCTATGATCAATAAGTTTAACCTGGTTTCCATATGATCTGTAATGGTCGGTGCTGGACTGCGACACAGTCGGTAAAAGTCTACGATCAATAAGTTTAAACTGGTTTCCATATGATCTGTAATGGTCGGTGCTGGACTGCGGCACAGTTGGTAACTGTCTATGATCAATAAGTTTAAACTGGTTTCCATATGATCTGTAATGGTTGGTGCTGGACTGCGACACAGTCGGTGATTGTCTATGATCAATAAGTTTAAACTGGTTTCCATATGATCTGTAATGGTCGGTGCTGGACTGCGGCACAGTCGGTAACTGTCTATGATCAATAAGTTTAACCTGGTTTCCATATGATCTGTAATGGTCGGTGCTAGACTGCGACACAGTCGGTAACTGTCTATGATCAATAAGTTTAACCGGGTTTCCATATGATCTGTAATGGTCGGCATCAGACTGCGGCATGGTTGGTGACTATCTGTGATCAATAAGCTTAACCTAGTTTCCATATGATCTGTAATGGTCGGTGCTGGACTGCGACACAGTCGGTAACTGTCTATGATCAATAAGTTTAAACTGGTTTCCATATGATCTGTAAGGGTTGGTGCTAGACTGCGGCACAGTCGGTAACTGTCTATGGTCAATAAGTTTAACCTGGTTTCCATATGATCTGTAATGGTCGGTGCTGGACTGCGACACAGTCAGTAACTGTCTATGATCAATAAGTTTAAACTGGTTTCCATATGATCTGTAAGGGTTGGTGCTGGACTGCGACACAGTCGGTAAAAGTCTATGATCAATAAGTTTAAACTGGTATCCATGTGATCTGTAATGGTCGGTGCTAGACTATGGCACAGTCAGAAACTGTCTATGATCAATAAGTTTAACCTAGTTTCTATAAGATCTGTAAGGGTCAGCATCAGACTGTGGCACGGTTGGTGACTGTTTGTGATTAGTGAGTTTAACCTGGTTTCCATATGATCTGTAATGGTCGGTGCTAGACTATGGCACAGTCGGAAACTGTCTATGATCAATAAGTTTAACTTAGTTTCCATAAGATCTGTAAGGGTCGGCATCAGACTGCGGCATGGTTGGTGACTATCTGTGATCAATAAGCTTAACCTAGTTTCCATATGATCTGTAAGGGTCAGCATCAGACTATGGCACGGTTTGCGAAAGTCTGCGGTCAATAAGTTTAACCTTGTTACCATATGATCTGTAATGGTCGGAATCAGACTGTGGCACGGTTGGTGACTGTCTGGAATCAAAACCGAGCGGTTTTCGAGGGCTTCCGAAGACATATTTAAAATCACCTTTTGCTCATTTTCGTGCGTTTCTTTAACATTTTTGAACAAAATGAGCGAGAAATTCGTTTTTCTCAGCCAAAGTGACTTTGGCCACTGGAGTACCCCTTTAAGCGATTTTGTGTTATGATGATTTAACGGCAACTACTTTTAGCGATTTCAAGGAGGAGACTGGGTCGGAGTCAAGATGGCCGCATGCAATTTTGGCTCCCGCTAAAATTGGCCAAAAATCTTGAATTTCATATTTGTCTACGTGTTTTATGTGTGCTTTAAGCTTTTTATCAGTGATATATTGTGTTATCCAGATACCAGAATGTCAATCTCTTCAGTTAGTGCAGAACAGCTCGTAAAAATACGACTCGAGGAGAAACTTGTTCCCTTGAACCAAACCGTGTTGGAGCTTCGAAAGGCCCTGGACGAAGTGATTAAACACTCAAAGTTTATTGACGAACGATACGATGAGTTGCTTAGGCAAATAAAGACTAGCAATGAGGAAAGAAAAGCCCTCTGGCTGGAGAACAAGGTCTTGAAGAAGACGATGCAAGATTTGGAACTAAAGCACACTACGCTGCTACAAGAAAGCAATGAAAAGAATCAATATGATTAGCCATGCTTTAAGCGGGCATGACAAAATTGTAAAACTAGCGGACAGAACAAAGTTATAAAATTATGTACAGTATTTTGCTAACAAAATCCTGGTGTTGTTGCTATTGTTAACTTGTGTTGCACACATAACATCAGTATTTAGTACTACTGACCCTTTATCAGGTTATCAAGCACCAATGGGCTTCAAATATGATAAAATGGTTTTAAATAAAGGGTATTTTGTAGCCTGCAACACAGACAAAACAAGAAGCTACTAGTAGTTTACACTCGGACTCTTATAGTAATTAATTCTGTGCAAAAATAAATCCAGTCCGGAACAAGTTTGTTTACATTTTGAAATTCGGAGTGAAAACAGAAATTTCTCCGGCCAAATACACGATAGAACTTCTACTGCAAGCTTCATGGCTTGTCAGAATTTATTTTTATTCTGTTGACAACTGTTTCACGCCGGATAACTCTAAATGTCGAAAAACCTCAAAATACAACAAACTCGTAGCGAGAAAACACTTCACTCACGGCGTGATGGTGCTACTTTAGTGTCCAGGCTCCAACTGATGATGCGAAAGTGCGATACACAAAACTGATAAACCTGGATCCCATCAAAGTCCTTGTAGCTCAGTCGGTAGAGCATCTGCCCGCTGTTCGGAAGGTCATCGGTTCAAACCCCACTAGATGCTCGTTTTTTTTCCCGAACTTTTTTTTGAAATTCCAGGACTAACACCGAAATTTCATGAGTTCCCAGGGCTGGAAAACGAATTTTAAAAATTCCATGATTTTCCAGG
The DNA here is from genome assembly GCA_027574985.1 of Umimayanthus nakama. Lineage (NCBI taxonomy): Eukaryota > Metazoa > Cnidaria > Anthozoa > Zoantharia > Parazoanthidae > Umimayanthus > Umimayanthus nakama. Next base: position 5,342 of record JAOBRG010375278.1, read on the forward strand.
TTTTACCTGACTCATGCGAACCATGCAACATGTATGGCAATATCAAACAGACTTTTTTGCAAATGAATGAATAAATTCGTCTAATTATTTCAGTCTTTAAGGGCAAAACCTCACAACAGAATATAATTTCTTTAGCATAAATATTTCTTGGCAATTTCTGCTACCAGTACGTAAACAATAAAAACTTCAGCAAGTCAATGTGTAAAATTGTGTGTTCCACCAAACTCACCTCAATAGAGTGAAAGTCCCCCTTCACTACAACATTACAGCAACCCCCGTATGAGCTTTGTTTCATCCCTTACACACATACAGGATGGATTGTGTAGATGCACTAGGGGACAAAAAAAATAATAGTCATCTTGGTATTATTACTTGTTCTATCTTTGGTGACATGAAACTGCATTTATTTCTGCACGAACCTGAGCAAACTTATTTGTATAAGCAAAAAGTATACGTTTATATCTCTCTATCAGATGCAGTTCTTTTACAAAATAAAAAACTGGTCAAACAAATGGAGGTGAATATTGGAATAATTTTTTACCAAGTCGCAAAGCAACAAGGTGGCCATTTTTGACTAGGCACAAACACAATTTTCAATTTTATTATTAAGCATACAATTAAATATCAGTTTCAAAAAATAGCATGTTTTCTTCCAAATAACTTTAAAAAAGCGCGGATAAAAACGTACGAAGTCTTACGGGGTTACATTTACCAAAAAATTATTAAGGAAGATTGTTTACCCGTTCTTAATCAAACAGAAAGGGCAAAAAATTAATACGCATTTATTGGGTTTTTCAAATATGAACTACCATAACTATTTGTCATTGAGTTCAGCATTACTGATAAAATGATAAACCAAAAAACCTGCATGGGGCCATGCCAACTTAGCAACACAAGAAAGACTAGAAAAACTTAAGCCCGCTCTAAAACCATCGAATAAATTTCCACTTACTCTTTCTCACCACCCTCAAACTTATTCTTCCCCCCTAACTCCCTGTATACTAAAAATATATAAACTCCACAGAACTCTAAGATTTTTTCTTCTCCTTTGACTCTCTATACATTAAATATTTCTCCTCTTCATCAACACCTCCAAACTTCTTCTTCTTCTCCCCTGACTCCCCGTACAGTAGTTATACCCTTCTCTCCTCAGCACCAAAAGACTTCATATTCTTCTCCCCTGACAACCTGTACATTAGTTATATCTCTTCCTCCTTTGCACCCTAAGACTTCTTTTTACTCTCCCTTGACCACCTGTACATTGACTATATACTCTTCCTCCTTTGCACCCTAAGACTTCTTTTTCTTCTTCCCTGACCACCTGTACATTAATTATATCTCTTACTACTTTGCACCCTAAGACTTCTTCTTCTTCTCCCCTGCCCCCTGTACATTAATTATATCTCTTCATCCTTTGCACCCTTGTACGACTTCTTCTTCTTCTCCCCTGACCCTCTGTACATTAATTATATCACTTCCTCCTTTGCACCAAATGAAATCTTCTTCTTCGCCCCTGACCCCCTGTACATTAATTATCTCACTTCCTTCTTTGCACCATAAGACTTCTTCTTCTTCTCCCCTGACCCCCTGTACATTAGTTATATCTCTTCCTCCTTTGCACCCTAAGATTTCTTCTTCTTCTCCCCTGACCCGCTGTACATTAATAATATCTCTTCCTCCTTTGCACCCTAAGACTTCTTCTTCTTCTCCACTGACCCCCTGTACATTAATTATATCTCTTACTCTTTTGCACCCTAAGACTTCTTCTTCTTCTCCCCTGACCCTCTGTACATTAATTATATCTCTTCCTCCTTTGCACCCTAAGACTTCTTCTTCTTCTCCCCTGACCCCCTGTACATTAATAATATCTCTTTCTCCTTTGCACCCTCTGACTTCTTCTTCTTCTCCCCTGACCCAATGTACATTAATTATATCTCTTCCTCCTTTGCACCCTAAGACTTCTTCTTCTTCTCCCCTGACCACCTGTACATTAATTATATCTCTTCCTCCTTTGCACCCTAAGACTTCTTCTTCTTCTCCCCTGACCCCCTGTACATTAGTTATATCTCTTCCTCCTTTGCACCCTAAGACTTCTTCTTCTCCCCTGACCCCCTGTACATTAATTTTATCCCTTCCTCCTCGGCACCCCAAGACTTCTTCTTCTCCCCTAACCCCCTGTACATTAACTATATCTCTTTCTCCTCAGCACCATAAGCAAGACTTATTCTATCCTTCCTTCACGACTTCCTCTTCTTCTCTGCTGACCTCTTGTACATTACTTTTCCTTTTACCCTGAACCCGGTACATGAATTATATCCCTTCCTCCTGAGCACCTTGAGACTTCTTCTTCTTCTCCCCTGAACCCTGTTCATTTATTAAATCCATTTCTCCTCAGCACCCTAAGACTTCTTCTTCTTCTCCCCTGACTCTCTGTACATTAATTATATCTCTCCCTCATTTGCACCCTAAGACTTCTTCTTCTTCTTCTCCCCTGACCACCTGTACATTAATTATATCTCTTCCTCCTTTGCACCCTAAGAGTTCCTCTTCTTCTCTCCTGACCCCCTGTACCGTAGTTATATCCTTGTCTCCTCACTAACCCAAGGCTTCTTCTTCATTCCTCCGAAACACTGTACATTAATTATATCTCTTCCTCAAGATTCAACACCTCAAGACTTCTTCATCTTCTCCCCTGACCCCTGCACATTAATTGTATATTTTTCTCCTCAGCACCCTAAGACTTCCTCTTCTTCTTCCCTGACCCCCTGTACCTTAATTATATGCTTTTCTCCTCACTAACCCAAGACTTCTTCTTCTTTTCCCAGAACCCTGTACATTACTTATATCTCTTCCTCCTCAACATTTTAAGACTTCTCCTTCTTTTCCCCTGAACCCTGTACAGTAAATTTATTTCTTCCTCCTCTACACCCCAAGACTTCCTCTTCTTCTCCCCTGACCCCCTGTATACTGTATTAATTATATCATTCTCTTCTTCCTCAGCATTTTAAGGCTTCTTCATCTGCTCCCCTGACCCCTTGTAGAATAATTATATCTTCTCCTCTTCAGCAAAGCAAGAGCTCTCCTTCTTTTCCCCCGAACCCTGTACATTAATTATATCTCTTCCTCCTCAGTACCATATGACTTCTTCAATCTTCTTTTCCCCTGACCCCTGTTCATTGTAGTTATATCCCTTCCTCCTCCATACCCTAATACTTCTTCATCTTCTCCCCTGACCCCTGTACATTAATTATATCTTTTCCACCGCAACACCAAAGGTCTTCTTTTTCTCCTCCCCTGAACCCAGTACATTAATTATATCTCTTTCTCGCCTTCTACTTCCTCCTTATATATCTCGCACCCAAAGACTTCTTCTTCTTCCTGTCTTGTGAAACCTGTACATTCATTATACAGTATCTCTTCCTCCTCAGCACTCTAAAACTTCCTAATCTTCTTCCCTGATCCCCTGTACAATAATTATAGCGCTTCTTCCTCATGACCCTATGACTTTTTCTTCTTTTCTCCTGACCTCCTGTACATTAACTATATCGCTTTCTCCTCAGCACCTTAAGACTTCTTCATCTTCTCCCCTGTCCCCCTGTACATTAATTATATCTCTTTCTCCTCAGCACCTTAAGACTTCTTCATCTTCTTCCCTGACCCCCTGTACATTAACTATAATTTTATCTCTTTCTTCTCAGCACCTTAAGACTTCTTCATCTTCTTCCCTGACTGCCTGCACATTAATTATATCTTTTCCTCCTCAGCACCCCAATTTAAGACTTCTTCATCTTCTTCCCTGACCCCCTGTACATTATTTATATCTCTTTCTCCTCAGCACCCCAAGACTTCTTCATCTTCTTCCCTGACCCCCTGTACTGTACATTAATTATATCTCTTCATGCTCAGCACCCCTACTTTTTCTTCTCCCCTGAACGCTTTACATTAATTATATCATTTTCTTCTCAGTACTTTTAAACTTTTTCATCTTGTACCTTGACCTCCTGTACATTTATCATATCCCTTTCTTATCAAGGCCTTAAGCTTGTTTTTCTTCTTCCCTGTCCAATCATCATGTTATGAGGGTTTTATTTGTTGCCAAAGCAGTCAGTGGATAAGGTAATTGGATCAGTAAGGTCAGAAGCTCAGTGTGTCTCTAGTCTCCCACAGAGCAAACCGGAAGTAATAAGCGTGTTTTCTACGCCTGCATATAATCTAAGTTTGTTCTTTGCTCCCTTGTTCATAAAAGGAATAAGCCTGAAATACTTACACAAAGGCATAAGGGGGAGTTGAGAGGGGGGAAGGTAACTCAAACTTATTTTGTCTACTTTTGGCACCACTGATCTGTACTTTATATTAAGCAGAACAACATGCTGTGTAATTGGTTTCCAAGACAACCATATCTACGTAAATAACATCACAAGTGGAGTTTATGGTAGTTATTTCATGTTGGCAATCATTGAATGGTTCTATAAACTATGTAACTTTACCCCTAACCCTAAAACTGTAAACCTAAAATCTTAACCTTTACCCTGACCCTAACCCTGAAACCTAAATGTAATTTCTTGACATCATCTAATAAGCTTCGAAAGATGCGACAACAATCAAGGAATAGTTGTACGAAATTTCTTCATTAATCGGTCAAGCAGGAAAACTTTAAAGCCAAAACAATCGAAGGTGGTAAAAATTTGACCAGAACAAGTTATACAGCTCACCTCTTCATCGCTGGAACCCATGCGTTCCTCTTTGTGCGCATCTTCTCCATTTTCTGAGCTGGAGTCCGTGTCACAGGCAATCAGCACTATCAAGGACTGGTGATACTGTACGAGGCCTTCAATTCACGCGGTCTGCCTTCTGTAGATACACTTGAGTCATGCAACTTCTCTTGGCGAGGGAGACTTGATGTTGTACTAACGGACTGTAGTTTGTTAGTTTCACCAGAAATCTTGTAGTGAAAGAAATTACTGAGAACAGCATCAAGAGATGTGTTAACAAACAAAGAACAGTAATTTAAAGCCAACATAATCTAGAGGGATGTCAATTTGACCTCCTTTCCTCCGCATCCTTGTCCTTTCTAGGGTTAACCTTGTCTGCTTATGGTAGCTAACGTTTTTCATGATAATAATCAAGTCGTTTTATATCAAATAGATAAGTTTTTTTTTCTTTTTTGAATAACGTCATCTGCCCTTTGAACAAACCGAACAAACAGTACAGCTCACCTCTTCACTTTTGGGACCTGAGCGCTCCTCTTTGTGGGCATCTTCTCCATTGTCTGAGCTGGAGTCTTTCTCACAGGCGACCAGTAATGACAACTGATGGAACTGTGACAGAAGTGACAACAGAAAAACTGTGAGAGTGGTGACAACTGATGGAACTGTGACAGTGGTGACAGCTGATGGAACTGTGACAGTGGTGACAACTGATGGAACTGTGACAGTAGTGACAACAGAAAAACTCTGACAGTGGTGAAAACTGATGGAACTGTGACAGGGGTGACACTTGATGGAACTGTAACAGCGATAACAACTGATGGAGTTGTGACAGTACTGACAACAGAAAAAACTGTGACAGCGATGACAACTGATGGAATTGTGACAGTAGTGACAACAGAAAAAACTGTGACAGTGGTGAAAACTGATGGAACTGTGACAGTAGTGACAACAGAAAAAACTGTGACAGCGATGACAACTGATGGAATTGTGACAGTAGTGACAACAGAAAAAACTGTGACAGTGGTGAAAACTGATGGAACTGTGACAGTAGTGACAACAGAAAAAACTGTGACAGCGATGACAACTGATGGAACTGTGACAGTGGTCTCAACTGATGGAATTGTGACAGTAGTGACAACAGAAAAAACTGCGACAGCGATGACAACTGATGGAACTGTGACAGTGGTGACAACTGATGGAACTGTGACAGTAGTGACAACAGAAAAAACTGCGACAGCGATGACAACTGATGGAACTGTGACAGTGGTGACAACTGATGGAACTGTGACAGTAGTGACAACAGAAAAAACTGCGACAGCAATGACAACTGATGGAACTGTGACAGTGGTGACAACTGATGGAATTGTGACAGTAGTGACAACAGAAAAAACTGTGACAGTGGTGACAACTGATGGAACTGTGACAGTAGTGACAACAGAAAAAACTGCGACAGCGATGACAACTGATGGAACTGTGA
>JAOBRG010375311.1:0-11524 GCA_027574985.1 Umimayanthus nakama
ATTATTATTATTATTATTATTATTATTATTATTATTATTATTATTATTATTATTATTATTATTATTATTATTATTAATTGAAAACGGTGTCAGGACGGCACGAATGGCGCTCAAGGGCAACGTGCCATCTTATCTCCGTGTGGGCGACATAACAATTCGTGTCGCCTACAAAGAACAGAATGAGACTTGCAGAAGATGCAACAAAACTTGGCACAAACCCTTTAATTGCCCCCCAAGCTTGCTGTTTTGCCTGCGGCGAGCCGGGACCCTATGCCTCGGCGTGTACGAGCACGACCTCGTGTTCGATCTGCTCGTCGACCGAACACGCAGCAGTTGAGTGCCGCTTTTGCTGTACTCTAACAACAGCACAAGCGAATTACGACTAAACAAATTGAAGCTAGAGAGCAAACGCAGTGAAGGAACCCGCCAAAGCCCAAAACATCCAAGGAGACACCCGTGACACGAGAAAACCAAGAAGAGAGCGGGGACGATGAGTACGTTACAGACACTGGGGATACAAAACAAAACGCCACGCCGGAACTTTTTGACTCCCAAACCGGGAGTCAATTCAAGTTACCCCAGTCTGGAAAGAAAGGTTAAAAACGAATCGCCCCTAAGCAGACTGTCAGCTCGAGTGAAGATGAGAATAGAGAAACCCAGAGTCAGCGCGCCAAATCGCCTCAACGACATGGCAAAAAGAAGACAAAGGCGACTATAGAACGGGCCGTTAACTAGGAATGAGTTTTTGCTAGTTCTGAGACACTGTTTAGAGATACCCTGAATTAAAACTCATTTTCCGACTGATTTCCTGTAATGTTAGGGTGCTTGCTAGCCATCACAAACTAGATCTCTTCCTAAACTATGCTAAGAATTATTCGGCTGACATTTTTCTTGTCCAAGAAACCCACGTGTTCTTGGACAAACTACGCTTTCAAATTGCCAAACAATGAGACGGCCAAATCATCTGGTCTCCCAGCATCGGTAAAAGTGCTGGTGTCGCATCATCACTATCAACAAGGAAAAGTGCAGCATTCAAGACGACGCTCAGCCACTTACATATGTCGCCATTTTCGACGCTCCGGCACAATTGCCTGATTCAGCTGTTGTTGCCAGCCTCTCAAGGTTCGGCAAGGTCCTGTACTTTAGAAGAAACATGTACTGAGACACAGAAATCGAAAATGGTGTGAGGACGGCACGAATGGCGATCAAGGCCAACGTGCCGTCTTATCTCCCCGTAGGCGATATCACCATTCCTGTTGCTTACAAACAGCAAGAGGAGACATGCAGGCGCTGCAACAAAACGGGGCACAAAGCTTTTAATTGTCCCCAAGCTTGCTGCTTTGCATGTGGAGAGCCGGGACATTATGCCTCGGCGTGCTCGAGCAAGACCGCATGCTCGATTTGCTCGTCGAGCGAACACACCGCCGTTGAGTGCCCATTCGCGGTGCTCAATACTACCAGCGAGTTTCGCCTGAACAAGCTCAAATTAGCAAACAAACGAAGCGAACCAACCCCGACAAAGAACCAAACACCCAAAGAGACAATCACGACCCAAGAACGAGGAAGACTACGTGACAGACACCGGAGAAGATGAACTAACCTCAACACCGGAACTCTTTGACTTCGATCCCAGACCGGGAGCCAATTCAAGCTTCCACAGTCTGCAAAGAAAGGCCAAAAAAGAATTGCCCCCAAGCAGACCGTCAGTTCCAGCGAAGATGAAAACAGGGAGGCCCAGAATCAGCGCGTCAAGTCGCCTCAACGACACGGCAAAAAGAAGACAAAGGTGAGTATAGAACGGGCCGTTAACTAGGAATGAATTTTGCTAGTTCTGAAGATACCCTGCATTAAACTTAATTTCCAATCGATTTCCTGTAATGTTAGGGCGCTTGCTAGCCCCCAAAACTAGATCTCTTCCTTAACTGCGCCAAGAATAATCCGGCCGACATTTTTCTGGTCAAAGAAAGCCAAGTGTTCTCAGACAGCTTACGCTTTCAAATTGCTAAACAATGGGACGGCCAAATCATTTGGTCCCCCAGCACCGGTAAAAGTGCTGGCGTCGCAACTTTTATTAAATCTACATTTCAGAGCGAAGTTCTGAAATACAAATCAGATCTTCAGGGTAAAATAACCAGTGTTTAGTTTGTAGCGGAAATTCTTAAATTAACCTGGTCAACATCTACGCGCCAAATTATGTTACAGACAGAATTAATTATTTGAAATCACTTCACGAAATTTTCTTCAATGAAGGCGAACTAATAATTGGAGGCGACTTTAACTGCATAAAAAAGTGAAAAAGATAAAATGGGAGGCTTAAAACTGATGGTATGGCAGGAAAAGAGCAAATTAAAACCTTGCGAGACATCTCCAAACTTGCAGACATTTGGCGACAATAACACACTCACCGTCCGAACCAACAACGACATAGAAGGTTGGCACAACCACATTAACCGCCGCGCCAATGGCAAGTCCAGGATAAATTTCTACTTGCTTATCGGTCTCCTCCACCAGGAAACACTTCTGACCGGAATCCACGTAAGGCTGGTGTCAGAACTAAAGTTGCAGAGGCGACAGAGACGTGTGTACCGACAGCTCCAGTTGAAACTGTTTAGCCTGTGGGACAAGTACGAATCCGGGGAGGTGAACAAGTAGCGCCTGCTAAAATCCTGTTCCTATCTCAACTATGGCCCGGGACGAGTCCAGTGAGAACAACAAAACAAACGGCTCCTTAAGGAGCCACCAAAATGGCTTTTTTAAGAGCAACCAAATTTGAGAAAGATATGACCAATTACTTATCTTTTGTGTTTGTTGTTGGGGGAGGGGGTGATTTTAGTAATTTTATATTTTTGTTTACATTTACTTTTATATTCTATTTTTGTTAATACTTTACAAATTTTCGTTTCATCTTTATTATTTTTTTCTGTTATTTTCCTTTTAGTTTCAAATTTACCTTCTTGTGATTCCTAGTCTCCAAATGACTTCACGCAAAAATAAAGCCAGAGGGACTGGGCCGACGAATTCGGGCCACTTATAACGGAAGCAATATTTTAAAATTGTGAACGCTTTACCTTTAGAACGAAAATAGTACATTTCATTATTAACAATCAAATCATATAACTTAAACTGATCTTTAACACAGCAGTGATCCTTCGAATGGTACGTAAGTAAATGCCACAAAATACATCATCTTTACGAAACTGGCAAGATTTCATAAACTTTCGTTTGAATATCTTCGCTATCTTCGGTGTTGCGACAATGAGTCAAAATCTTGAGTCCTTGTTTCATCTGATAAGAGGGTCGTGAAGGGGTAAATGGGAACTGGGACTAGCCTTATTTTGGACTGGGAACATAGGATTTACTCACTGGGACTGGGATTTAGCCACTGGGAATGGGATGAACAATTATAAAACGGTACAGGGATTTCTTTTTTTCAGCGGTCTTTGCTCCAATATTTTGAAATAGAAAAATAAAATTTCGTAGCAATAGACCTTGCACTCCTCAGTAGAGACAGTAGAGACCGTGAAATCAGTATTTTTCGCCTTCGCGCCCGCGGTCTAGCTACCAGGCTTACACGGTTGCATAGTTACGTTCTGTCAGTTTTCCTCGTCAGCGGACAAGTTCTGCAAGTTTGCATATGGCGGGAAGATATTGTGAAGGGAAGATAAAGATGGCTTCGGAAAAGGTTTCTCGCAAAATGGTACTAGAAATCAAGTACGTCAATGCAAACAACGCCGTTATGCACACCGAAAACTCTTAACTTTTGTTGGATTTAAACTGTAGTCCAATGGAATTGAAAAAAAAACAGTTGTAAACAGTTGTGGAATTGAACATACCGCTGCAAAGCGGGGTTTTTCGGACCATTCAATCGAGAGATTTTCTTCAGTCCAGGTGAAGGTACGTGTATCCAAATAGCGTCAATCAGTGCTTTTGATTTATTATGCGCATGATTTTGCAAATAATCATTAGTAACGGGATTTTAGATTTGGTAACTGGGATTTTGGCAAAAATTAGCCTGGGAACTGCGATTTGGGCCAAATTTAGGCTGGGAACTGGGATTTGGTACCCGCCTTCACGACCCTCTGATAATAACAACGCTATTAGAATGATAAACTAGTTACTAGTTACTAGTATACAAAGTTGGGTGACTTTAACATTGAAGTGAGACGACTTCACCAAGGTTGGACGGGGCGACTTCGTGGTGGGGCGACTTCATTGGCATTCCTCACGAACGTAACATATAACAACGGCCATTTTTGATTCCGACTTTCCCTTTTATCTCGAATAAGGTAGCTTTAAAAATGTTTTCCCTCGTCGATTGTCTGCAGACTTAATTAGCTAAACCATTGGGACGGATGGTGGCACAAAAGATGCAGTGGCGCGGCCCTGTCGAAGACAAAAGTGGGACAGATGACTTGGTCAGGGACCATAAATTCGATGTGGAGCATCAGTCATTCAGTGGACCGGAGTAAGTAAACTCTAAGACTGGTGTGTGATTATCAGACAGATTACTGTGTTTGATAGAAGAATCCAAACCATGCTTCGTTGTCGTGAGCGGGAAGTTATAAATTCACAGTATCAAGTTCAGCTTCAAACTATGATGGCTAAAAACAAAACAATCAGGTTTTGACACAAGGTAAATTAAACAACGATTCTGAAGTAATTTTATTTCAAACTTTCTCTTTGAAGTTCGACTGACAACTTTTGAACTTACACAGTTTCGAAGCGATGCAAATCGTTTGTTTATTTAGGAGTTTGGTTTTGGTTTTTATTTATATTCAACCAAGCAATAGCTCAAAACAGTAAACCATTCATAATTATAAGGACTTCAGCGAATGTGTCTCAATTGGTAAATCCGAAAGAAAAAAACACAGCTGTCAAAAGGCGGCTCACTACAACTGACCTCGATAACAGCAGCCATCTTTCGAAACATGAGTTCTAAACGAGCCAAAAATTGCCTGTTACTGTTCCGTCTTCTTAGACAGCACGAGTATAAACCAGTCATAGCCTTGGCAAAACTGTTTTTCATTCATAAAAGTTGAAATGCCGTTGTTTTGACCCGGATTGATCGCTTGCAAGCTCATGACCGTTTGCAGTTTTCCAAACTTCGTCTTTGGCATAACATCATTTATGTTTTATATCCAAATTTACAACTTGGTCCTCAGCCAATCAGAGCGCGTGTTTTACTGAATCTATTTTTTGAGAGGTCTTACAAATTTAATGAAAAGACTGCCAAGTAGTAGAATTTAGCTTTGATTTTTATTTCAGCTAAAAATCTTCGTTTAGTCACTTTAGAATGTCAAAATCAAAAACCGAACGCTGTTTAATACCCTATTGGTAAGGCACTGTTTTGACCATTTGAGGTCTCAGCAGTCACTGTAATATTAAATTTTTGTGTTTGTCAAAACAGAAACACCATCTGATATCTAATAAAGTATCTTCTGTTTATTACTTAGATGGTCGAGTTGAGTCCTGGGTCAGGTGTTTGTTTATACCAAGACTCAATTAGCCAAGCATCAAAGAGGAGGTCTGGTACAGCGTGTGCTGCATATTTACTCAACGTGTTTTACACAAACAAATGTTTCAATAACACGGACCTTCCGCGCGGCCGCCCACCCAGCAATAAGCCATCACCCCCACTTTTCTTTTTTTGATGAACGCCTTTAGATAGTCAGTCCGATCCCATAAGGGAAATTTTAAAAATTTATTAGTACACATACAAAGTTTTTCTTTGCCCGTCAACGCCTCTTGATTATCTGTGGCGTAAAATGCCTTTAAATTACCTTAAAATAGACCGGAACTGCCAGTCTTCACATGTATTTTGCACAATGACCTCTACTCTGGTTAATCAGTGCCATAAGAAAACATTTAAAACATTTTGATTAAACGTCCAGCACTCCCTCCATCCTCTGCTATGTTAACAAATTTTTAGACAGATTCGGTGTGCGCGACATTCTTTAAATATGTGTGCTACCCTCATTTTCAATCAAAAATCAAATGTCCTCAATTTCTTCTTAAAAAAAGCAAGTTTCAACTCAAACCCCCTGCGCCGCCTTTGAGTACTTGTGATTGGTCAGTAATAAATTTGAAACCTTTCCTGTCAGCACTTGATGACTTATCGTCGTAAACATTTGTAAGTAGCTCAACCTTTTGCTTTGCAAAAATTTCAGAAACTGAAAATGAGACGAGAAGGAAATAAGTTGGAAGAAGAAGAGAGCAAAAACAAACTCTGGCGGTGCAACAAAATGGTGGACGAGGAGGAAAGCAACGAAAGTGATGATGATAAGGACGACCAACCTGGTAAAGCGCCGACCCAAACTGAAGAGACAGAAGTGACATCACCGTCCCAGCAAAAAGAGACAGAGCAATCCCAACCGGAGGACACAACACCGTCCATAAGCACCATCAATACAGAGGCAACGCAACAACAACCCAAAGGAGACTACACGACACCACTTTACTCCCAAGTCGCGTCCTCTACATCGTCGGACACCTCCGATTCATCCTTTATCACCAGAACCGCACACCGCTTCATATCTATAATTGCCGATTTCGCAGCGATCTAGGTTTAAGAAGAAGGGGAAGAAGGGGAGAGGTCGAGGTAAGATCCATTAAACTTCAAATGGCTGGTTTATGGGTTACTTCGTTAAATGTCGACGGTCTACGCGATTCACGAAAGCAATCGGATTTCTTTGTTTATATGAAAAAATTAAACTCAGATTGTATTTTTCTACAAGAAACACATCTTAGCTCTATCAAAGCCTGGAAGGGTCAGTCCTTTTGTTACCCTGGAAAAGGGCTTTCGTGCGGATTTGCAATTTTATTCCGGAACAATCTGAACGTTAAAATTCCCGATCGGAAACAGGATTTTGAGGGTTGCATTTTAGGTCTAAAAGTCTTCTTTAAAAGCCATGTTTTCACCCTTTTAAATATTTATGGTCCTAATACTCCCCCATAACGGAAATTTTTCTTCTCCAAGTTGCACGATTTCATTTTTCCTCACACACAGATTTGCATAGGTGGTGACTTCAACTGTATTATGCTTCCGATTGACAAACAAGGTGGAAATCTTGAGAATGGATTTGATGGTGTCTCTGAACTATGGCGGAGCAATAAATTTCCTGCTAGGAAATGCTCAGTTCGAGTGTCGATTGATCCTGGGAAGACGGTTGACGAACTAGCAGCATCTTTCGTCAAAGCTGGTTTTAACCCGGCTAATGATTTCAAATGTGTTCAGCGCGCCAGTCAGGGAGCCTATACCATTGTATTGCGAAAGCAAGTGGTGAAAGAGAAGATCTTATCGAGCAGTAATGAGCTCCTTATGAGCTCACAGCCCATAGTCGTACAGGATATTGACCACCCGTTAACATTCATCACTATATTCGACGCACCAAGTGAACTGCCGGACGCTTTGATATCACATTCCCTCTCAAAGTTTGGCAAAGTGTTCGCTACCTGGAGAGGCCACCACCGACATGGAGTCCTACGTGGAGTGGAAAATGGTCTCCGACATGTTCGAATACGAGTAAAGCCCGACATGGTGGGCTAACTGCCGGCGTATCTACGCTACGGGAAAATCACCTTGTCCTTGAAATCCGACGACAGCGAGCCGTGCTGCAGAAACTGTGAAAGTATATGCCACAAAAGTTATGAATGTGATGCTGTCATCTGCTATAACTGCGGCGAGTATGACCACGTCGCACAAGAAATGCTTGGCGCCGCTGATCTGCATCTTGTGCAAAGATACCACCCGTCTATCGTCCCATTGCCCGTTTAATTGGGACAAACCAGTCATCACAGTGCAACGCGAAATGAGCTTTCAACCTGTCGATGTCGAAACCATGAGTGACAACGAAGTAGTCGACGAGAGCGATAACGATGAAGCCGATCAAACGCCAAGCCAACCAGAAGAAATAGCAGCGACAACGCCTTCGAACGAAACACAACAGTCCCAAACAGAGGAAATATCATCCCCCAAAAGTTCTACCGAAATGGCGGTACAACAACAACAACGTGACGAGGATTATACGCCGCCACTCTATTCGGAAGTAGCGTCGCCCACATCATCGGACATTTCAGACACTTCATTCGTTACCAGAACCGATCACCGTCTAGATCGAGATCGCCACTATCTCAACGATGTAGAGCCAAGAAGAAAGGAAAGAAGAAGGGGAGAGGCCGAGGTAAGACCCATTAAACGGCAATGGCTAGTTTCTTTCAACGTCAATGGTCTACGCAATCCACGAAAGCAATCAGACTTCTTTGTTTATATGCAAAAATTAAACTCAGATTGTATCTTTCTACAAGAAACACATCTTAGCTCTGTTAAAGCGTGGAAAGGTCAGTCTTTTTGTAACCCCGGAAACGGGCTTTCGTGCGGAGTTGCAGTTTTATTCCGAAATAATCTGGATGTCAAATATCTCGATCGGAAACAAGACTTCGAAGGCCGCATTTTAAGTCTAAAAGTCTCCTTTAAAAGCCATGTTTTCACCCTTTTAAATATTTATGGTCCTAATATCCCTGCAGAACGGAAACTTTTCTTCTCAAAACTACACGATTTCTTTGTTCCTCACACACAGATTTGCATAGGCGGTGACTTCAATTGTATTATGCTTCCAATTGACAAACAGGGCGGAAATCTTGAAAACGGTTTTGATGGCGCCTCCGAGATTAAAAAGCTCTCTAAGGACTTTCACCTTATCGATATTTGGCGAAACAATAACCCTGGTAAGCACACATTTACATGGCACAATTCAAATTTCTCTATCACTTGTCGCCTCGACCGCGTTTTAATCTCTAAATCTCCCTGAGGTTCATTACCCACAGTCTTTGTCCTTTCAGTGATCATGACGCCGTTAACATGCAACTTTCTCTCTTCGACTTTCCAAAGAGAAATACCTGGAAATTTGATAATAGTTTACTAAACGACTCAGAATTCGGTAAATCTATAAGTGGTCTTTTGGCTCAATAGAAAGAATTAGTATGGAAACATCAATTTGTGGTGGGACGCCCTTAAACAAGAAATTAAAACTTTTTCTAAACAACTTTCACATCGAAAACAAAAAATCTTTATGAAGGACAAGTCCAAACTAACAAAAGAGTTTTTAAACTCCGACACAAAGCGTCATTAGGTCATGAATGGGCACAACTTCACGCAAAGAAATTACACCAGAGGCTACTTGATCTGGAGCGTCAACCTACCTACCAAAGGGAATGTGTCATACGTCTCCTACATAAGAAAGACGACAAAAGATACCCTCAAAAACTGGCGACCGATTTCCCTTCTCAACACCGACTATAAATTTGTGGTAAAGCTCTAGCTGAACGACTACGAAAAGTGCTCGGTGAAATTATTCATCAAAATCAATCTTGCTCAGTACCTACTCGCAAGATCTCATCGAACCTTATTTTGATTCGCGACACACTAGATTATATTTATCTTAAAAATTGCCCTGCCATCCTCGTAAACATTGATCAGAAAAAAGCTTTCGATCGCGTAGACTGGGACTTTCTTTGCCGTTTACTGGGTCACCTCGGCTTTAGGTATAGCTTTAAAAATGGGTCAAGTTGCTCTATAATTCTATTTCCAGTAGAATTATTTGCAACGGCCACTTGACTGATCCCTTTTCTCTTACACGTGGCGTACGTCAAGGTTGTCTCCTTTCTCCTTTGCTTTACTTTCTCGTAGCCGAAGTTCTTGAATGCAATATTCGTGCTAATAATCAAATCGATGAGATTCATCTCCCTGGGGGTCGTCTTTTCAAAGCTAGTCAATATGCAGATGACGCCACTTGTATTGTTCTTAATTCGCTTTCCTTACAAAATCTTTTAGCGATGACTGGAGAGATACGGCAAAGGCACAAGAGCAAAATAAAATATTTCTAAAACTGAAGGCAATGTGGTTAGGTGCCTGGCGCAATCTAAACGACAAACCTTTTGGTCTAAAATGGCCAATTGGAATACGCGGCTTCTCTCCTTCAAACGCTTAACTGACTCGTGGCTTCACCGCGTTCTCGGTTAAAGGTCGATTAGTCGTTGCAACCTCGTTAGGGCTATCAAAAAGGTTTTATACAGCACAAATTCTGATCCCTCCCGAATATGGCTTTAAAGAATTTGAAAAGATTCCGACTAATTTTCTTTGGCATGGCAAAACTCACCTCGTCAATCGAGATGTATGTAATATGCCTTATAGCTCGGGCGGCCTTAGTTTTCCTTATTTTAAAATGAAAGTTTGGGCCTCCCATCTCGTCTACCTAAAAGACCTTTTTGATAGTATTGATTCTGATTGAAAATACATGCTGCGGTACTTCGTAGGAAAGCAACTTGACCGTATATACCTTCTCCCCTTCTTACACAATAACAGTTACCCTAATGCTATTGCCCCAAGTCCCTTTTACAGCAATTTTCTTGATCTCGTACGACTCCATCACTCCTCTCTATCTTCGATCACAATTCCTCGCTTGTGTGTTAAGGCCATCTACACCTTACACACACCTCCCATCATAAGATCCCCTGGGACCATCTTCTGGCAAAATACTTGCTCCCCACTTCCGTGGAATCAGACTTGGTTAACACCGCGCTGTTAAAACTGCTCAGAAACTATACAATTGGAACTTCCTTAGGTCGCCTGCTTGCGCTTTCTGCGGACGCAACGAATCCCTTGAACACTTCTTTCTGTCTTGCGCTCAAAGCAGAGAGATATGGAGATGGGTAAAAAATATACTAACACGACTAACCAGCCAAACGTTCTCCACACGCTCAGCGGCCTTTTTTCTACCTTTCCCCAACCCTAGACGTAGAAATATTTGTGCCTGGTTTGTTAAGACGGTCAGTTACAACATTTGGAACATTCGCAACGAAATTCGATTAAGAATTCAAAGTGACAAATTAAGAATGGGCCCTGATCAGTGCTCTGACTTGTGGGCTGTCAATAACGTCTTTTGCGATCCGAACCTCATTCCCCCTTATCTAATGAGTAAATACAGCTTGTAAATACAGCTTGTTAATACTTGTAAACAGTGTGTAAGAAGCTTAGCCATTGTAAACAGACAATCATGAAGGGTGAATAAACACAGTTTGGGGGCAAAAAAAGTGCGTTTCTTGTAAAAGTTCTGATGGTGACTCTCAACCTATACTGAGTTCGAACGACACAAAGGGCGGTGTATTTAGTTACACACAGTCAGACAATTTGGAAAAAATTCCAAGCAGGCAGCATTTTGCACAAGCTGTAGTCGATTCGTTTTGCAAAACAGCAACGGGAAAATTTCGAGTAGCTGTGTTACACAGCTTAGAAGATGATAAGAAGTCGGGCCAGCATTACCACATAGCGCTGAAGCTCAGTACTGTAAGACGATGGCTTCCGTCAAAACGCTACCTGCAAGATAAGATGCCATACAGGATGGCTCTGGCCTCGTCTACGGCATGGCTGTCTTGGTCGCCTGCTGAGGTTACACAGGCTGCAGCTTGTGCCTCTTTCAGCATCTCCCTTGCTTTCACAATCTCAGGGTTTCTCGATCTCAGAGGCTTC
>JAOBRG010375322.1:0-11524 GCA_027574985.1 Umimayanthus nakama
GGGGGGATAGGGGGGAAGAAGGTCTTTAAACATCCCCAAGATTTTCGAAACGGTTAAAAGTTAACACATGTCCTTTAGCATGAAACTTATGCTTGATCCACTAAATAGTTTTACATAGTATCAATCATGATTTAATTAGTCGCTGTTGCCATGGTAACAAGAACCCAAGATGCTCGCAAATGGCAGCCATCTTGGCCTTCATTTTTGATATTTGATATTTTGCTTAATATCAAGACGAATAGTTAAAAATAGCTAGAATGCCCGTTTCATACACAAAAACTACAAAATAATTAGAAAAATACCAATAGCTATGAGTTTTAACCTTTTTTTATTAAAAAATTGAAAGTTTTGCAGCAAACTCTATTTTTCCTAGTTTGTTATGATGACGTCATTAGTATTAACATCTCTTAGATAGTGTCAGAAGATGTTTCCATTATCGAAGAGAGGACGCGTAAAAACGCTTTGTAATTGGTCGAGAGTTAAAAATTTTAGGCCTCAGAATTGACCATTTGATTGAGGATGTTTAAAGGGTGGGTGTGCTTCCCCTCCCCCTTCTCTTTCAGGGTGTATCAGGCCTCGTATTTATTCAGCAAATTAATTATGACTTGAAACGCAAGTTCTAGTGCATGATGGGAACTCTAAATTTTTTTACTGCTTGGCTGATCAAAATCACTTCGTTTCATGCCTTACTGGCCCGTTTGGCTCATTTCCTGTACAAGTCAGTGGCTGGTACGCAGCGTGAATTCAGGACACCTTTCAGGCTTTGTTTTTGCCCTTTACGATCCTTTATGGTTGCCAGCGTTCTTTAAAGGCAGAATGTCAAGGCTACGCGCATGATAGGGAGTCCCCCGTTGTGCTTTGCCGTGTTCCGGAAGTCGGCTCGATGACATTACTTGTCGATCAAAAATATGTGTAGTAACGCATGAAAGAAAAGCAGCGAGTTCACAAATTATCTGAAACTACCCAAACAAACCGCGCAAAACAATCATAAATAAATATGTATGAATGATTTCTACTCACTTCTGTCTGCTAAATCGCTGGCGAAAGAGCCACTTGTTTTCAACCCTCTCCACGTGGCATGGACTTCATTCTTTAAATACTTTGCTTGTTTCCTTTCCTCCAATTAACCTTCGGAACTCTGCGTTGAATTCGGCCTTTTCAAGTTTCGGCCGACCGCTACTTGGTCGACGGCCGCCGCGTCTAGAATACGGAGTTCGGCTCATCGAAGCCAAACAAGTTTGCCAAACCGGAGAAAAGTAATTGCTGTAACTTCTCAGCGCGTTTTGCGGTAAATAAATCAAAGATTGCAAAGATGGTTATTTAGTGATTTCGTTTGCCACAGCTTTCAAATGACAATCAATTGATTTCCCAACAACTTGCATCACAGGTAGCCCAAGCTATAGATGCGAATTATTTTCAAAACACTCTGCCGGCGGCCGTTTGCACTGTTTGATCGAGTGTCAAATTTCAGTAGACAGTACGATTTTAAGCAAATGTATGGGAATATGGGACTCGAGTTCGCATCCATAGCTTGGGCTACCTGTGCTTGCATGAAAATCAAATTTTTGGCAAACTCGGACCCATTCCTTCAAGCTTGATACTCTGCCTTTTGAAAATAGCCTGAGTAGTTGTCGGTCATGTTAGGTGGTGGAAACACTATTGGGCACGTTCTCAAGGCAAGACTTTTGATGGGGACGAAGAGGACTATGTGTGGTTATGTTAGAATCTATATTTAGATGATGTACTAATTTCTCGAGCCGCATGGTAAGGCAATTATCAAGTGTTTTAAAAAACACAAGTGAATTAATCCTTTATATCACGAGCCATTAGTGTTAAGAGTCTAACAGAGTCGAGATAAATTACGCTCAGATCTTTATAAAACCGAACAACACCTGGCCAAGTTCGATATACTTCCCCTTGTTTGATATTCAACTCTTCAAACCTTGAACCGAAACCGTAATTTAAGATTAACGGTGGAATTACCAAGTAAAATTAGAAATTAATTTATTCCTTGTTGCAATACAAACATAACTGATTTGTTTGATGAACAAAAACTATTAAAAATAATTACAAAAACATTTTTACAGGTAAAAATTTTTTCGTTCGAAACCGAGGAAGAGGTGATAGCTTCTACTACCAACTGCGAAGGTGTGATCTCAGCATCAATATGGACCAGGGATGTGAAACGAGCCCGCGATTTGGCAACACGTCTGAACACTGAGTGAGTCTACATTTGATTAAGTTTTATACTGTTGTTTTATCAGTTTAAAAAGCACATCTAAAAACTTATTTGTAGTACTGAGTTGATCATTTCAGTGCGTGCATCTTGTAGTCAACAACTGGAGCAGGAATGTTTTCAGGATGTCTGATAGACGGTAATTTGCTATACGCTTGGCATGTCAATTAACCTGTATTAAGCTACAACTGAGAAACAAGGCTTCGGTTCTGCATATGTTTGACTTACTACAGTAGTAAGATACTTCGTGGTATTGTTACAGCTTTTGAAAAGGGTCGTAAATATTTATGGTAATTATAAGTATTTCTTTTTAAAAGGCAGTATTCTGGAATACAGCTAAGCTTGTAGGCAAGAGCCAGCAATAAGATGTTCGTACTAGTAGTTCGATTTTGAAAATATTTTGGTTTACCACTGCACAACTGCTGTTCTTGTGCTGTATGAATTGTAGTAGTCGTGGCAGCTCACTTTATTTTATTAGGGTAGCCAAACTTGCTTCAAGGCTGGTATCTCGAGTAACTCCAGGTTGCCATTACTTGCAAACTTGCGACATAGGAATATTGATAAGAATTTACCCCAGCCTAGTTACAATATTCATTAGAAACTTTATAACTACTTTTCTAAGAAAGATGGTGTTGAGCAGTTAAAAATACATGAAAAATTACAAAAACACCAACAATTGCCTTAAATTGTTTCATTTAATTGTCAATTCTTGTTACTGTGCCCTTCTTCAAGATAGATTCTCAGTCATTTCTAGCGCGAGTCTTGCGAAATATTTTTGCCCCTTGCGACTATACAGAGTATAATAATAGTAGTAATAGTAATAATAATAATAATAATAATAATAATAATAATAATAATAATGATAATAATAACAATAAAAATAATAATAACAATAATAATAATAATAATAATAATAGTAATAATAACCATAATAATATTGACAAAGATAATGATAACAATAGTAATAATAACAATAACAATACTGACTAAATGGTTGAAAAACTCGTTAACACATTGTTTTCAAAGAGTACTAAACAACTGTGTGAGTCAAACGAATATTAAAAAAGACGAACACATTCTATTTTTATCCAGGAATGTTTTCATTAATGACTGGAGAAGCAATGTTCCCCGTGCAAATGGTGACAAAGCTGTCAACTTCTACACGTATAGGAAGAATATAAACATCAAGATGTAAGCTGGATCACGCAGGTCAACTACTTTCTACCAACCGGCGTGCTCCCTTGGATTGTGATAGCAGCTTCTTTAGAAAATTATTACAATAGCTAGCGCTGACAACAAGTTGGCAACGAGCTTTAAGAAACCACCTTAAAAAGACTGAAAACCATCAATAATTTGTTTTCATTTAATTATGCATTTGTCAAGGTAAAGTTTTGTGGATTAAATGAGGAATGTAAAACAACCGAACAAAAATTGCAGTTGCTCACTGATGACAGTATTCGTATCTATATACTCTCTTGGTAGCATCCACTACGCTGTTTTCTTCACGCTTAGCTTGCTATTATTAACTGACCTACAGTTTGAAGCCCAAAATGCTAGTTCCGATATAAACTGAGCAATTTAAGCCGTCGTGAACTACACCAAACATTTTCGATTTCGCCGACTTGAAATGTTAGAAGTGTAAAAACATACGTTGCATATTAGTTAAAATATAATACATTTTGTAGTTTTGCAGCTGCTTAGAAATTCTGTTTCGGCTGAGTTGTAATAAGGTGTAATCTTCAGACAAGGGACATTTAAGCTAACAAAGAGAACAAATCGATATCAGTTGTAACTAATTTATTCAAACAGAACAAATGAAAGTAACTTTTGCTGTGAAGGGTATTTAACATTTTAGCAGGCTACTGTTAGAAGAGTTTTACATGTAAATGCCCGGCATACTTATGTTGTTATCAAAACTGATTAAACGCTGGTTTAGAATTTCCGCTCTAAACTCAAATTTTTTGATTCGGAATAAAAACAGCTTCAGATTCTTTCAGTGCCCAAAAAAGTCATCTGCATTTTGGTTCGTTCGTCGTTGACGAAGTCGCCTGTCGCTCGGTTGTAAAAAGGACCTTGGATTTTCGTGTCTGGAGACCTGAGGATCCTACAAAAAAGGCGAAGGAATCGAAGTGAGTATCAAATTTTCACAAACTAACTGACGTTTTACTTCTTCAAGCCTACACAGGAGCGTAGCCAGGGTTTTCCTTTTGGGGGGAAGGCGGGCGAAGTGATCTTTTTAAAGAAATGCTCACTTTTAATAGACAGACTGGGAACATTCTTAAAAGCTCTATGTAGAGGTACCACAGAAAAGGGGGGGGGGGGTCCCGCGGGCCCGCGGCCCCCCTGGGCCCCCAGCCCCCCTCCCCATCTCTGGATACGCCCCTGCTACAGTAGACAATATTATGCAGCACTTTTCTGGCCAGCATTGGCGAATGGCGAGTGGCTAGCGTGAGTTACAATATACACTGATTCGCACTGCTCACAGTTGATCCAAAACCGTTGTACTAAAACTATTCACAAGAAGTTATCGGTAAGTTATTTAGGATTGTTTGTGTGGAATTGAGAAAACTCCTCCTCCAATTCTTTTTCGGTTTACTGCCTCCTCCATTTGTAACAGTCAATTTTGAAACGCTTCTTTTTATTTCGCTGTGATTCGGTGACATTCAGCGTCAAGGAGCGGAAGGTACACATATAAAAGCTCGTTGACTCGTTCAAATGGCGGCCTCGCCACAAAAAGTAAATCCGACGTAAACTTTCAAGTTGTAGCCGATAGCACCAAAACATTTATGGAGCGATTTTATTGGATAGACTTGCAATTGAATTTCTAATATAAAAAGCATCTTGAAAAGTGCAGTGCCTATACTGAAAAGTGCAGTGCCTATACTGAATTGCTTTTAAAAGCATCTGCTGTTTTAATGTTTCTGGTATTGAGAGAAAGTAACAGTGCAGACACTGAAGAAAGTTTCACCATCTAAAGATCGGGCTTCAGTTTAAATTAGGTTTCATAAGTTCTTGTTAGATGACCCAAGAATGCGGCGGCGAAAGAAACTTGTATATGTTGGCAGCCATTATACTAGGCGCTACTGACTGTTGAGATGCCGAACTGGTTTTGAAAAACGGTCAAAAGGTGTAAAAACAACTTACTAAATGTCTAAACGTTACATTACAGTTAATTAAGAGTACAGTTACTTAAAAAATACCATAAATAGTAAAAGACAATTCACTTAAACGAGCGCAAATGTGACAGCGTATTAAAAACTCAGTTCGGACCACTTTATACAGTAAGGTCTTACAGCGTATAAAAGTTTAGTGTTTGAACTGAATTCAAAAGCTGTTGGGCGTTGAACCAAAGGTCAGTTAAGACGAATCATTTTCTTGCCACAGTGAGCCATTTTGCTAGTGTAGAGTAAAGATATCTATGTTAAACTGACTGTTTTTATAGTATATACAGGTTTGAAAGATTTGCAATAGCCCAGCCATAGGTGGCACCTGCCGGATGGCACATTTGGAGGTGGAATGAGTTTTGGTACCAATTGTGACGCAGACTAAAAATCAAGTTTATAAAAGATAGAGTGGTCGTGACATGCGGTTTGTTTTCGCATTTTTTGCTTCAGTTAATGTCCTGTTGTAGGCTTTCGTTCTAGTAATGTCCTTTTTTAGAAGCTATTTACTCTCAATAAAACCAATGTCTTACATATTTATAAGACCAAAAAACTGACAGCCTTGACAAAGCATCGCTAATCTATAATTTAGAAAGCATCGATTAACCACATAGATTAAGTCTACTAAGTATTTGCACGTGCTCTCCCGTTTTCATTGGCTGCGACGTATTTTACGCGTTACATGTACACTTGATCAGTCGCAAAAACATAATCCGAAAGTTATGTTCAAAGTTACTGCAAATCTCTCTTGTATTTAACTTAAATATAGTAAGGTTGAGAGCTGGAACCTGTCACGTTTTAGAAAAAGATCCGAGAGATCTTAACATACACCTACTGGTATAAGAGTTTTCAGAATATAATCACTTCTTTTAGCTTTTTTACTTCTAAGAAGGTGAAGAAACATGAGAGATTATTGGTGGCAATGGAGAAACTGTCCTAAAACGGAAAGACGCGAACTTCAATCAGTGGCACCATCACAATTTTTTAAAGTCTATCCGTACTTACCTTGATCATTTTGTTTCGTTTCTTTCGTCCGCTAAATTGTTCTCCCGAGGAACCACCACGTGAACTTTGTATTAAACAAGCGACAAATATCAACAGCAGCAAAAATAAAGTCCGTTGCATTTCGAAAAAGTGCGAAAAAATTGTCCTGTGTTTAATAAGAAACAAGCTTCTTTTAAAACGCCCTTTTTTTCACTGAAATATCACAGCTATACAGTATATGTATATATAGGAAAATGGAGAGATTTCACCGACCACGCTGAATTGTGTATACCTCAACTTGATTGCTGTAGTTTTTGACTTTATTAAAGAGGTCATAATTAAAGAGCGCGTTATTTCAAAGCCATTTTCAAAAAGACATTTCGGCGTCATTTAAGTAACTCCTCCTAAACATTTAATCAAATCAAATCCAGCAAATCAAACTGAACAAAACACCTATGCAATATCCAACAAGACTACATTGTGAGTAGAAAGTTATACAAACCTAAACGGCCAAACATTTTGCAGTACGTGGGATCAAAGCGCGTGCGTGGGATAAACAGTTTTTATCGAAAAGTTCCGTAATATCTGAACAAACTCCAACAATGCCCATGAACAATTTATTCTGCTCGTTAGTTCTGTTTCTGTTTCTATTTGACACTGAAAATCGCTTTGCATGTGATTTGGGCTGTTTTGAATTTTTTTGTTAACGAAAAGTAAATCAGTAGTACGTTGTGTAACGCTTTAAAGCAGTCTTAAGTTCAATTTGTGGTTACATAAATAGCTGATTAGATATTCAAGCCACATCAGAAGTGCTTAGAGCGGACTGACTAAATACATAAAATAGAAAAACTTGAAAACTTCATATATTTTAAATAGCAAATAAAATTGAGTTACAACGTGGTTACAATCTCTTTTTAAAAAAGAAATTGACCGCAAGACTTACTTTTGCCTTCATTTTATAATATTCTAGTTATAGTAGCAAAGCGTCAGTGAGTTTCGAACCGAAACGTATCTACATTAAACTTTTATGATATGGCTGACTGATTTCGCGTCAGTGCTGTGATTGGTCAATTCCAGGTCCGTAAGTAGACGTACGGGCCTCTAGCTCTCGATCACCTTTTTAAAACTGGAATAATCAACAAAGCCGTATAACAAACATCTTATTAGCCTCGTTTGCTCGGTCTGTGCAGAAGTTATGGATCCTCGTTTTTTCCTTCCTTGTTTTCATGGCCCGCGCGCTTCGCGCAGTTGGGCCAGCGCCATAAAAGGATGGAAAAAACTCGGTCCATAACTTGCCGTACGGACCTCGCACTCGGCTAATAAGAGGTATGTGTTTTCTTTGTGGTTTTTCATATGCTGCACTTCAATTAATCAATGGTCCATGCTTATTGCATGTGTTTATCGAGTTACGAGTTGGGAGAGCAGGGTTGAAGCGTTGGAACACAGAGAGTACTTCAGTTTACCTTCTGGAGTGTTTCACAACTTCCATTCTTTACTCGATAGACGGCCAGCCAAAGCATAAACTGTTTTATTTTAAAAAACATTATTTTTAAAAGAACATTGCCACTTAATTTAGAAAGAAGCTTAGCTATTTGCGAACCGTTGCTGTTTCGTGAATCATTTCTAAAGCAAAATGAGTTCCAGAGAGATGATTTCATCCTGAAATCCTTCCAAAACGACTACTACTAACCATCACTACTACTACTACTACTACTACTACTACTACTACTACTACTACTACTACTACTGCTACTACTGCTACTACTGCTACTACTGCTACTACTGCTACTACTGCTACTACTGCTACTACTGCTACTACTGCTGCTGCTGCTGCTGCTGCTGCTACTACTACTACTACTACCACTACTACTACTACTTGTTCAACAGTTATCATACGGATAAATTTGTAGAGCTTTAAAATTTTTTACATTTAATTGCATTTTTATGTTCGTTTCGATCATTGTATAAGTGAGTAAGTGGCTGGTTACAACTTATGGGTACACCAGGGAGGGAGAACGAAAGATATCAGAAGTTTATAATGTATTACTTCCGTTGTCTTATTAGCCCTACTAGCAGTTTTTTGAAGCACTGAGCTGAAACGACTAATCAAGACTTCAAAAAAAACGACTTGTTAGAGAGAGAGAGAGAGAGAGAGAGAGAGAGAGAGAGAGCCAGTGCACGCAATTAATTTGTAGCTAGAAATATCAGTTTAGCAGCCTTTTGAGACCGAGTGTAGTTTAGTTCGACGCATATACACCTTACAATTTTATTAACGAGTTTTTTTGGCGGAAGGCTTTTGAGCTTGCTTGTTCATTTTATATTACCATCATTTGTGCAAGTTATATGGAGAATGTATCTAACTTAGTAACTTGTTTAAAAAAAGGTAGCATGCAGCTCTTATCTGAAGGTCTCGGTGTATATTTAAAGTTTAATTAATTATACGATACACGTTTGTTCTCCAACCAACATGTTTAAAACGTTTAGCAGCCTAGAATATCGTTTAATAAACATCATCGTCTGTGTACTGGTTCCTTTTTTGTCGAAGTGCCTGCATGTTCACTTGTAGAAAGGACTTTAAATTCTCTTGTCCGCTCCTGTAGTACTGAGGGTCCTGCAAGTAGTGAGTATTTGATGAGTATTTGACGTTATACAGTATGTGGCGATTCCGCGTCAATTTCGTTAGGACGATCTTAATATTTGGAACACACATGTGACATTGCGCTGCAAAGAATATGGATTAAAACAAAAAAACTAGTATACAACGTTGTCTACATGATCTCTCTTCAGTGATAGGTTAAGAATCTATATCAAACTTAGTCGAGAAAAATCAACTCCTTTGTAGCTAAAGATTATATTTTAATTAGAATTGCCCGTGAGTCGATTTACCCTCATGCCGCGTATTGTTGGTGTGTCAGCTCATGTTTCATTCTAAAGTTTAGTTCCAAAATATCCACCATCGGTGCAGCCCATTTATGAATTAAACAGTGGTTTCAGGTGCTACACTCACGAACAAATCAGATATTTTGCGGATGTGACCACAAGTTCGTGCGAGTCATTTCTTATCTGGGACCACAAAGCTACGGAGGGGGGGATGACTAGTGGTTCAGTGTGGGGGGAGGAGAGGGGCTGAAAGGCTGAAGACACTCTTTCTCAGTGACTCCTTATAATTTCCGCGGGCCCTCCAATTCTGAAGATAAGCTGTTTTTTACAGTAATCAGTCAGAAAGCTGAAAGTTATGATGATTTAAGAAAGGCATTAGGCTTGAATTCTGAGGCAACATGCACGGGAGCTTAACGTAAATTTAAAAGTTGGGCTGGTAAAGTTAAACACACGCATTCAAGAAATAATTTTGTACAATAAAGGAATAATTTTTTCCTTGATATGATGGAAAATAACAACGCTGTTCAGTAAAATAAGTGCCAGAATTATTCAGAAAATTTCTGCAACAACAAAAGTATTTTATTTACACTCATTTTGAAATTTACTTTTTACAAAGTTTGAACAGAAGAATAAGAGTGCTAGGACTCCAGATGAGTAATACTTTATCGAGTCTGGAGTCCCATTTACAATTCTTTGAAAATGTATTAGCGGTCGAAAAGCGAAAGTTATTAAAGAAGGTTAAAGGTTAAAAGTTATTAAAGAAACACATAAAGGTTATTAAAGAAACACATAAAGGTTATTAAGGAAACACATAGAGGTTTATCAGTCTAAACTGTAAAGTGTTACCCTCATGAAATAAAGTTTATTGTTATTGTTCATATATACAGACACACATGCTTATCACAATTAGTAAAACAGCCCGTCAGATCGTCAGTTATCAATATATTATCTGTATGTTGCGAGCTAAACCTTACTAGTTGCTAGTTGATAGAATCAACTACATGTACTGCTGGTTGTCAACCTCAACAAATTTCAAAAAGGGTACACAAACTGGCAAAGAGGCTTGTCTTAGGTTGATTGAAACTGTGTGCCTGCAAACAATTTTTTTCAATGTGTTAGCCCAACTGTTTTTACTGCCATGGTTAGTTGTTCATGTGCATTCGAATACTCTTTGACTTTGTGTTTTGTGCAAGGTCACAAGCAACGAACAAAAGAAAAAGAAAGCAAAACCATTGAGAAAAGAATAGGCAGAGGTTTATAACAAGTTCGTTTTATTAACTATGGTAAACCAAACGATAGGCAAAAATCTTTCGCAAGTCTTCTTAGGACTCGTAGAGCAAAAACGTAACTCAGCATAAAAACTAGACTATATCTATTTACTGTTTATGCGTGCTAAGCGGTTCTAACTTTTGCATCAGCACTGTCTCAACCACCATTTTTACCCGATCTAGCTTAATTCTCACTTGTATCAAAACACTATACATTCACTTTTGTTTTTAGCTGGTGTTAAATGAATGAAAACAAAACGCGTCCGACTTGCCTTTATCATTTTGTTTCGCTTTCGGCGTCCAAATAGCTCTCCCGAGGAACCACCATGTGAGTTTTGTATCGAACAGGCAATCAGAATGAAAAGCAGTAGAACTAAAGACTTCTGCATCGTTGAAAGACAAATATGACGGCTTTTAGACGTAAAAAGGTTGAAATTATGAACTGGAAAAACGCAATATATAGATCCATGGGGTGACAAGCGTCGGCCTCGCGAAGTCGAGAATCCAAATTCGATTGATTTTCTTTTAGCCTCTAAAATGAAACATAATTGAAAGACATAAATTTTTTTATACTTCTTCCTCAAAAATTATACAGGTGTCATTTGTAAAATTTTATAGAAATCAAACATAATACAGTCAATAAAGGTTAAAACTAGAAAATGTTTATGACAGCCTAGTCGGTCTCGTATCTTGGTACGGGAACCATCACATTTACTTTAACTTTGTTGAACATTTTATGAGTGGGCCCCGTCAGGGAGGTGATTTTAGCGAGAGCATGCGCACTCATAAGTATGTTATAAATACTTGACTAAATGTAAACTAATTAAAAGAATGATGCACCAAACCGAGAATTTAAATCAAAATCAACTACTACTACTACTACTACTACTACTACTACTACTACTACTACTTCTGCTGCTACTACTACTACTACCACTACTACTACTACTACTACTACTACTACTACTACTACTACTACTACTACTACCACTACT
>JAOBRG010375344.1:0-20136 GCA_027574985.1 Umimayanthus nakama
TCAAAAGTGATTTATTGTTTGTATTTCGAAGGGGGTTAGAACGAAGATTTAAAAGGGGAAAAAATTGTTAGAAGGCAGCATTTCATGTTCCCAATAGGGGTCGCTGAACAACTCTAAGATTTGGGGGAGGGGGTGGTGTAATTAGTGCCTCGAAGTCGGGAGAGGGGCACGAAGAACCTCCTTTTTACTTACTCTGTGTTTTTGAAAATATTGGAGGGGGGGGGGGTCATAGCCCGCTCCGCAGTCCCAGCATACTTTCTAGCGTTCGTCTATTAAATGTTTAATTCCAAAATATTACCTTAAAACTTAACCAAAAAAAACCTAAAATTTCCTGCACCAACCTGTTTTCCTCCCTAACCATCAAAACAAGTCTCAATCTGTTATGGAAATATTTATCAGCTGTGGTACCTTGTCCTTATCACTCAAAGTTTTGATTCTTTGAGTTGAAACCAGATATCAGCGTAATGTGACGTCATTGTGCGGAAAATTGAACTTCGGCAAGGGGTTAGGTAGCAAACGAAAAACGCTTAAGCAAAACAGAGACGGAAAGGCAGAACGACTAACAGACAGACCGACAGACTAACAACACAACAGTCACACAGAAAGACAGATAAACGTACTGAAAGACTGACAGACCAACAGACAGACGGACGGACGGACTGACAAATGGACTGGCCAACAGAAAGACAGACATACCGACGGGCATCTGCATTGAACCAGCGGGGCAGTATTGTATACTTACTCCTGACACAAATAGGTTTCCATTCTCCGGTGAGAGATCAATGCTGAATTTCAAAAAGATTACAAAAAGAAATTAGAAAGAACGTTGTATCTTATTGAAAAAATGGTACTGGAAGTCCAATTGTTTTAAAAACAATTTCACAGAATTCAGGGGGTCTGGACACTAGCTAATATACCTCATGACGTCAGCAGCGTGGCCATGGAAACTCTGTAACAATTGCGCAGACTCCACATCCCATAAAGCACAGGTTGTATCCCCACTTCCGGTCAAAATCTACAAGTTGCAAGTATATCCCGATTTGCTTATCTATACATATCACATGACTATAAATTTAACTTACGTGCACCTGATACGAACATCTTTCGAAAGTTGTTCAAATTCTGATCATTTGATAAAGCTCTAGAGAGATCTTTGTTTCAAACAGCAAACCAAGAGTTACAACGTAACTGAAATCTGAAAACCACCAATACATAATCAAATAGCAAGCCTTTTTCTGTTTCTTGTTTTTACGGACGCCATTTTGTTTTTAGTGGGACCAATCTTTTGCAAGAAACCTACTGACCGCAAAACAATGCGGGCACATTCGAAAATTTTATTTAGAAAACTTGTTGATCATCTACACGAGCAACAAATTGTTTTAAGAACCATTTTACCTCTAATTTTTAGAATATTTCAGCTAACCTAAAAATACTGGATTACTAATTCAACGCTTAAAAGGACGACAGGTCTCCACAGCACCCACTAAACGAAGTACCACGTTATTTAATTTGATATAAACAGCTTTTTTTCCTGTTAACATTAAGTCAAAACTGAATCGAAAACTAACTGCACCGGTTAGTTTATCACAAAACCTGTTTTACCTGCTGATCTGAGTTTGTGAATGCACAGCAGGACAGAAAACTGGTGTGCATTGCGACTGTGTGTTTCTTGGCAGCCCGCTCGTCGTAACTCATTCTGTGCACGGAGCACTTGTTGTCCAGTCCTCTGAACAGAATAAGATGAAGTTGGTTGTTATGAGAAAGCAACGTGGCACAATTTAGCAGGGCTCGCACTAGGCTGGACAGCGGAGTCATCCTAAAATCTTAGAAGTAAAGGTCCCACTGGACAAAAATACACTAAAAGTAACCTAAACTCTAACAAAAAAATGACCATCCGTGAACAAACATAAGTTGCATATTTAGCGCAATAAAAGGAAGAACCGCGTCATCGCAGCACCAACCCCAGACTCGTCACACCCTTGCAGCCGCTGTGGCAGAGTGGGCCCGTAACGTATAGGCCTTGTCAGCCACCAGCGTGCCTGCGCCAGACGCGGACAACGACCTTAATTTGAAAAGTATTCGCTTGCGAAGCAAAGTCATACTACTGCTATTGTTCATTAGTAAAATTGCACTGATGATTATCAAAAATGAAGCGTGCTGATTGGTCGAAAACTTTGTTCTCCCTCGGGGGTGATAATAGCAAAGACGCGCGAAAGGCATGTCTACGCACGTTTTTTTAAAAATGAAAAATAAATTATTTTTAAAAAGTTTTCATTTTTTTTCTCGAATAACCACGAGTGTAATTATACTAAAACAATTAGTCACCTGAGGCTCTGTGAATTTGCAATAGTCACCTCGACGTCTTCTCGGTGACTATTCGCTGATATTCACGTCGCCTTCGGTGACTAATTGATAAAATAACGAATGGGATGTTTCATTTCCAGAGTAGAGCTTAACTGCAACAAAATGCCGCTGTTCGGGGTGAAGGCTGGCTCACCGTTGTACTTTAGGCAAGACTCTGGATGCAACACTTCCGAAAACTTATTTCTTAGCGTGGGGGATGGGGCAGGAATGAGTGTGCTAAAAATAGTTATTTCCAATGATTCTAAAGACATTAATCACGAGTTGTATAAAATTTATGAATGCAAGCTTTTGGAGGGGGAATGTATCTTTTATAAAAGTCTTTTTTTTAAGTGTTGGCCGTTTCTGTTAAATAAGAAAGACTTACTTCAAATTTTAAAGAGACATATTAACTTGAAAAAAATTTCAAGCTCTAGCTGTCCAACCCGAAGCCGTCGATATCTTGACAGAGACATCAAACTTGCTCGCTAGAAGTGAGTGCGAGGCCATGTACAGTTAAGCACATCGCCCCATTTTCAACGGAGGGAGGGCGTTTTCAGTTGCCACCTGTCTGGGACTCTATAATTGAGGTACGTCATATAACTTACTGATATATTAGTCACGTGACAAGCTCTTCAATCTCGTCGAAAATACTTCGGTTTGAGTCCAAAGATTTGTCTCTGTTGCTATTTTTTTGTATGAGCTAGTAAACTCGTAAACTATAGTTGCAAGTACAGTTTTTCAGAGCAAAGTTATTTCTTCAACAACTAGGCTAGATAAGTAGTTAATTTGTCTAAGAAAATACAAAGAGTCATCATAAATATCTGGCGTTAGTCTCGCATGCTACTCCTTGTTACTGGTCTGTTGGTTCTTCTGCATTGTATAATAACAACAAGAACAACAGCAACAACAACAAAAGACCTACTCATACCTTTAAGTGCAATACCTAATAAACTGGATTCATACATTTTTTTAAATAAGACTAGTAAAGGTAAGTGTCGCCCACAATAACCTCGAGGTTAATCAAGTTGGCTGACACATAACAGTTACTCAAACTTGTCGAAATGATTAGGGATCAACTAAAATAGTCGGGAAATTACACGCTTTTCTTATAAGAACCAGTAAGTTTCGGCTGAGGCTAGGCTGTTCTTAATTTTTCGGCGATTTCAGTTTCAAATTGTTTTTAAAATGTTCTTATTTCCTGATATTTTAAAAGTGAATTAGTTACCCGGAAAAATACAATTATGTCAAATGGTGCTAAGAAACATGGTTTGAAACTGTCAATACAGCGTTCGCAAACGTGACGAGCTTGCTAACTCTTCCAGCGCCCAATGGCGATAACCAAACTAAATTCTGAGTTTTGTGTTCATGTACATCTCAATCTGTGTACATGGAATAACTAAGTTTCTTAAATTTTTCTGATTAAAATTTCAGCCTGGTGATTGTCCTTAGCTTGTTCTTGAGTTTTGGACAAATCTCAGCCTGGATGTTCTTATAAAGTTTTTTCTTATAAAAAAAAGAGCGTGTACGGGGTTTTTGTTTGTTAATGGACAAATATTGGGGTCGTACATTTAACTCTCTTACCCACAAGCTACCATGTGTCCGGACGGTGCATAGGCACAAGCCATGACCCACGTGGTCGGCATGGAAAATGCATGGATCTGTAGAAGGCAAGAATTAGCAATTTAGATAGACAAACAGATACACAGATAGGCCGACAGACAGATATATACATACATAAATACATACATACAAACTTCCATACATACATACAAACATAAATACATACATACATACATACATACGAAGCGCGTCAACAGGAAAAGGGTTTCCTGCATGAAGCATGTCAGAGAGATTAAAAATTACTCGTTGATTTTCTCTAAGTTTCGCGCTATTTATAGGTGCCAGTTCGATAATCATCTCATCACAAGCAAACTAGGATAACATTTCAAGAGAAAAGCTGGTAAAAGAGGCGAGAAATTAAACTGAGCGAAATGCCGTATGATTTTTTTTTCACTGAAAAAAATCTCGAATTTTTGGCTTATGCGCATGCCTCTCTCCCCAAAACAAATTTGACAATAACCCAATACATTTTTGCTCAATCTAGAGAAATTTGGCTTTCTAAAGCACCTGCAGTTAAAAGAAGACTGAAAGAAGAACATTCGAAAAGAAAAACCATTGCTGTCCAACAGATGCCTAGTTTTCTGCGTTAGATAGATATACATACATAGGTGGTTTGGTGGATGGATGGAAAAAAGGATGGATGGATGGACCGGATAGATAGATGGATATAGATGATAGGTAGGAAGTTAAAGAAGATCAAGATTTTATTTAACGAACGCTTTTCAGATACAGAAGCACTGTTACAGCTTGGTTAGGAAAATATGTTTATTAGCAGTTGAAGTCAACACTTAATCGTGGGTTTCATTAACACTAGATCGGATAGCTTCTAATATCGTAAAGAGATTTGTCCGGTTTAACGTGATTTGGTGTTCATTCCCGTCAAAAGAGTAAAGTGTTTACAGACAACCTGTACCAGATAGTCTTTTACGGCGACAATTTTAGAGCCAAACCAGGTCAAGCGTTTTGCCCAAGAATCAAGATTTGATTTTGTTGCTCAAAACCTGAATTCTTTCTTCTTTCGAACTTTTCAAAATTAAATCGACAAACGGACTTCTCAAATTAAACCTCGATTTGAATAATTAAATTGGCTTCGACTACTGAACAATAGCCTACGCGTGTCTTCTCCCTATGTTCTGAAAATTTGCCGATGAGATACTCAAGTTTTCTTGTTAGCCGAGTCTGGCCGTCTTTCCTGGCTCGGTTTGATTGATAAGACATTGTCGTTCGTTTATTTAGACGGTTGGCTACTGATCGCCATGACTATTCTCGCGCTGGAATAGATGATCGAGAGAGGCCTAAAAGCGGCCAAACGCATTTCGTGACATTCTCGACCAATCTCAATTCGCGACCACTATTGTTCGATACTCCAGTCAAATCTGGTTTTTCAAATCGAGGCGTGACTTGAGAAGTCCGAACAAAGATTGAATATGCATTTTGAACAACATAACGAAATCTTGATTCTTGGGCAAAAAACTTGACCTGATTTGGCCTTTAATTCCAAAAAATATATAAACTTAAATTTCAATATATGTTTATGTACATAAAACATAACTCAATTATTTAATGTCTCCAGTTTTGGTAATGCAGAGCCTCACTGACACTCACTACACTTCATGGTGTCTCTCTCCAAAATGAACTTCTTTAACTCTACCGTCTACCACTAAAAAGGTGCAAAATTAAGTGCTACTTAAGAGATGCAAGAAAACAATAGATATTTTGCTTACTGCAACGTTTTTGGGTTCAAATGTGAGTTTAAGAGTGCGTTTATAGAATTAGATTGTTTTCCGAGAAAAGTAAGGTTAGATGACAGAACACTTTTAGTTTAATGACTCGATTGTTACCTTGTTTGTAGTGAATGCATCCCACACAATAACTTTACCATCCTAAAATGAAGAAGAGCAAAGCATGATAACAACAATTAGTTCTCACGAATAATATTAATTTGGCCTTTTAGGAACAAGTACTGTAGAAGTAATGCGTTTAATCACTTCACTTTTATTTCAACAACAAAAAATGTTCAGTCGAGTTCTTTCTGATTTTGATTGCTTGTAATGTGGTACCTGAGAACTGCTGACCAAGTGCCTCCTGTCTGCTGCCCAATCACAACACAGAACCTTCCCCTGGTGACCCTTGAGAATGCGCCTCACTTTCATGTGCATTCCTTGTAAACTCTCCACCCTCTTGGCAACATCTCTTACTGAAAAAACAAGAACACCTCTTCCCGTTCGAACTAATGGCTTGACAAACTAAAACTTGATTAGAGTAGAGCCTATACTTAAAGGGGTTGCAAAACTCTACTAAAGTTGTGGCTATCTTTTAAATATACGCGAGTTGTGGTAACAATAGTTTTAAAAAAAACTAAGTAGTTAAATACAATTTCGTAGAGAAAAAATTCAAAAATACGCACTAAATAAAACCATGTTAAACAAAACTGGAAAGTCTAAAATAGCGGAAGATAAAACTAATCAACCAATAAAGGTGCTTCCAAAATGAAGCGCCAGTATCTCTAGATCTGTAACCTAAAGGTGTCTCAAATCCATTCATCGGCAAGTGAAGCGAAACCTTGAAAAGGTATCAAGGATGGGTAGATCAGTGAGAACCAACCACAGGCTGAAGTTGTTGGTAACGGTGCGGATTGAGGTATTTCTTAAAGTGCCGTGCAAACTAGTGTGCCAGCCACAAAAGCTGCGAGATCAAGGATGAGAAGATAAAGGCTCGAAATCAACAAAATCCACGCCCCTAGAAAAGACACTAATTGATGCTATCGTTAAGGTAGGTAGTATTCAATGTCCACTATAGTGGATAAACGGTATGGAGACCAAACAGAGACAAACTTTTTGTTGTTGAAGACTTCTAGAAATTAGTACTTGTGCACCGCCATTTTTCTAGATTGAAAACCGGACTTCCATCTGATAAGTAAAAAAATCTCTGTCCAAATTTAGTTAAACATTAGTCTCTGAAATCGAGGTGAAGAGTGGCACACTATTCACTGACATGCGAATCATCGAGGTGAATATTCTAAAAGCCACTATTCACCGAGATTGAAGAGAATAACTGTATTAGCATATACAAACTCGGTGACAAACACAACACATTCAAGAAAAGTAAGCAAGAATTTTTTCAGCTTGATCTCTTTATTTCTCCCAACGGATCCACAATACTGGGCATGCTCTCAGTTGGCTGCCTCACTTCCATGCGCATTTTCTGCATAAAATTTTACAGTTTGCACAAAAATGGCGGTTCTGAAAATGAGCTATGAAAATCTCATAAAAATTGGCAACCCTTAACAATGTCCTTAAAACTTGTCGGACTAAAGTGTTGTTCATTTGATTGATTTCTGAAAGAGTTTTGAAGCAGTTTACTTGAATATGAAAGTGAAATTGAAATTGAAAGAACAGCTTGCAAAGTTTCACTCTGGCCTCAGGAAATCATGCCATGTTTTTGCCCGCTAGTTTTACAGATAGCAGCACTCAATCCTTTTTGGATGCAGACGTTTTGCTCAATGAAAGTTGAGCAGACTTGGATGGGACTTTGAAATGGAGCCATGGGAGCACAGCGGACCTTGACAATTTGGTTTGAGAAAGGCTGAATGAGAAGACTCTGGACATGTAATCAAATTATATGTCAAAGTATTGTCATACTCTGAGAACTTTTATTCCTAATTTCGTAGCTTTCTTTGTATTGTAAGGAATTGCTTTATCTTGTTCTCGCAAGATGTCGTTCTTAGTCTTTTCGGCAAAACGGACGTTTACGATTGTTTCATTATCCAACTTCCGGAAGGAGGATACGGTCCATTAGTCAGAACCAATTAGATTGCTTGAAATAAAAACGTCACTGAGTTTGTTTACGCTTATTCTAAATATTCTATTTATAACAGGTGTAGCGAGGTTCAAGAGTTTTTGTCAGTCTACTTTTCACAACATATTCAAAAACCGCTCACTAGTGGAGCAGACTTCTGTACGGTGCAATATAAGATTGTTCACACTTTTGATTTTTTTTTTATTCTGACGACACATTAACTGGCTTATTCTTGGTACGCAGTCAGGATTTTCATAACTTGAAACCTATGGAACATTTTGCGCAATCCGATTAGCCCGTCTCTGTTTTACATGCAGCTGCCAACAGTCAAAAAGGGAAATTATGCGTCTTTCATATAAGATAGCGAGTTCGTTGACCAATCTTTCTGTTGTAGAGGTGATAGTTTGTGAGAAGGACCTAATTTCACTCGTCATGGATCACACTTCTTCAATACTATAATCGATAGAGTACAATATGAATTCTCCGACTTAACTTAATAAAAACGAAAGCCAAACTCGGATATGAAAACACCGGAAATTAAAGGGAAAATATAATGAGCTATTTACTTTCCATTCTACTGGTTTTTCGTAGATTGTGTTAAAGTTTCTATAGTAACGGTAATAACAGCTCCGTTGCAGAAAACTGTTAACCGCCGCGTTTTAAAGCCCACCATTGCTTTCACTATTCTAGAATTTACCTGTGCGGGATCAACAGGGGTAATGAATAAAAAGAATGGATGAAAAAAGAAGTATGATCTTGTGGCTACAGAATATTTAATGTTTTATCTTGAGAATAGACTATAAAAAAATAAGACTAGTGGTTAATAAGGATCGGAAGAATAAACGATAACCGAGGTCTTGTTGTTCTGCTTCCACCCGAACCTGTCATTTTGTGCCGAACTTTACCAGCAGAGCAGAGAATGGTGCATTGCGTGCTGAAAATAAGAGCACAAACGCTTTAACCTTCAAGGACCCAACCACTAGCTCATCACACCACACAAAAGGTATTTTGCTTAAAAAGAAAAAACTTTTATTTTTTCAAGATAATGTTAATAATGTAAGCTAAACTTAAGGAGCGTGACTAAAACTTAAAATTACATCTTGTTGTAAAATTGCTAAAAACAGTAACAGTTAATGCAATTCAAAGGATTTCAAAGTATGAAATGGTTATCACGCAAATTCATGTGTCTTTTTTGGATTGATCAGTTGTTATTTTATCAATAGAGGAGAAAATGAAAAAAACATAACAGCTTCAGCGTATTTACAGGGCTAAACTTAATCTGCCCACAAGATGGTATAATTTCAATGAATTGTGAGCCTCAAGAACAAATCTCCACGAAGTATTTTCAGAAACTCCAATCGAAACGATCGACTCATCGTCGCATAAATTAAAGGGTTTATCACGCTACTTGTTTAAACTGGAAAAGTGAAATAAAAATTTCGATATTAAACACTACTTTGTTTAATCAATTTCAAAAACTCCGCTATTTACTAATTACGCTAGTGACAACAGGAGGCAACCAGCAGATATAATAACTAATTACAACAACAATCAGAATTCTTGTAACCTTCGTCTCCTCGACTCCGTACGAAGACTGTCCTTCTTGTGATGATGGAGCAGTTGCCGCGGTGTTGTGCTGTCGAATAGCTTGGTAGATCTTCACAGAGCATGTGATGATAATTAAACTATTAACACCAATCATTATACTGTACAGACCGACAAAAAACGAAGCTGCATTCCTACTAAGAAACACGGGTAAAAGAATCGATGGATTTGCAGGAGAGGGTTGGTACTGGATTCCTAATACATGAAAACTGACACCAAATTTTGTGAGCAAAGTCAACAATGAAGAGGTACATCGGCGTGTGGAAGCAGAGAGGTCAATTATATCCACCATTGACAAGAGACAAAGAGCTTGGCTTAGACACATATTGCGTCACGGTGATCTTCTCCCTCTTATAATAGAGGGAAGAGTGGAAGGAAGAAGGCCTCCTGGGAGACCAAGAACGGGAGTACTGGACGGAATCAAGAATGGCAGCTCGTATTAATCAGTCAAAAGAAAAGCTTTAGAGAGGGAACTGTAGGGATGGACCTGCCTCTAGGCAGAACACACATACATTTTGAACCCTGATGCATTGTTCTTTTATAGTAATGCAGCGAACTTAAAACGTGCAAATGAACCGTGAGATTGCATTCCATTCTGAAATAATACACCCGAAATGTCAACTAGTTACTTGACATCAATTAATACCAAACAAAAGAGTCAGTTAGAAAATTATATGAGCGATGTTTTTGCACAGCTGCCATTTTGTTGAAATTATTAATAATCCAAAATGATCAGAGCTAAGTTTTACGCCTCGTCGTTTAACAAACTCTAAAACACTGCAAAGTCTCAAACGATACGACAGGCGAATTGCAAAACAACTTCGCTTACAAAAATTTATTTATTTGGGAAAGATACACAATTTGTTTATAGTGCCATCATTAACTAGATATCGTAAACAACCTTTCTCTGAGTTGGAGTAAGTGTCGTCGGCCGCTATAAATGGCTGTTAAAAAACCAACAAAAAAGCTTGTTTTCAACGGCTAGAAAAGGAATCAACGTAGTTCATGATTGTTAGAAAGTGCCTCACCTAAAATGTCGAACATGCACGCACGCAGGGACCTCTTGGTAAATCGAGTACAATCACGTTCGTTTACTTTGACATTGAGTGGGAACGAGTACCTTTTTGTTCCTGTTTGCGTTTTTTTTATCTTTCGCCATTTCAATCTTGCAGGTCATTTTAGTTTTTAAAATGCAATAACTACGGCATTGGGATTTGATATGGTTTTATTTTGTCAAAAAAGGACAAATTGGATGCTGTGAAACAGTGTGGCATGATGAATGATAACGATAGGATTTAGACGTGAAGTTTGAGCTGAATTTGGACACCTTGCTATCAGTCATCGCTTTCTGTAGTAACTTAGTTTAATTAATTGCGATAAAGCTCATACCGTTTGGTATTGTGCTTACAATCTTTCCCTACCCTGACTGAGGGAAGTAGGCCTAGCAAGTATTAAGAGTTCCATTGCCAGCACTTCGCGTACAGCTAACATCAAAAACAAATAAACAATTAAAACAAAGAAACAAGCATAGTTATTATTTAAATGGCATCTACCATTTTCAGCGGAGTCCCTCACATTAAAAATGACCTTAGTGGATAACTGACGACTTCAAATTTTGTAGCATTCATCATACATTGGTAGAACGATTTAACAAAAGACCATAAAACAACAGAATGTACCGAGATCGGACGAGCAACTCAATCTATCAGATGAAAATTCTTACCCCTTTTAACAAGACTATGCTGCGCCTTTAATCCTTCAGCCCAGTAAAATTTAATTACTTGGTATGCTTTATCATCTTATCAGCAATCTCTGTTCAAACTCCAATACTAGCTACGTAATCGTTTATACCTACTAATGTTATTTCTGAAAAAGTACCAACGAAAAAAATTCGAGATTCTAGAGGATGAAATTTTCTCTTTCATAACAGACAACAACTGTTCAAAACTAATCGAAACTAGCCATTCATTTGTAAAAATGTCAATATTCTTTCGTTTATTAAACACAAACCTCAAAAACACCTTATCTAAAAAGTTTTCGGAAAAATGAAATATGCAGAATTTCATCCGATTTTTTCTTCATTAAACTAGAAAAAAGTACGTGGCCTTAACGTTGGACGTTGGCGCAAGCCATTGAAAACTGGAAAGCGCGTTCTCTTACAAATTTGAATGCATGTTTGCGGAGCTATTGCAAAACCGACAACTCCAAAAAAAATCAAGGCTTCTGCAAGGGGTGAAAAATAATGACCTCTCTTTTTTCATTTAGAAAAAGTTAAGGTTAAAAACAACTGATTAAGTTAAAAAAAACGCTGGTTCTTTCAACAGTCCTGTAAAAGCAACTTGTCAACAGTCATTAGGTAATTTTCTGGGATGAATATCGCAGGAGTCGAGTCGAAAAACAAGAAATGTTACGCTTTTCTGCCTCCGGGTATCTTGTTTTCTTGCTGGTGCTAGTCCTGAAAACTAAAACTGGAGATTTTACATTCTCTCTAAATTCAAGTACTAAAATGAGCTAAAATGCGTTTTCTGTCATTTCCTATAACGTCACACACCATTTTATTGATATGAACTACAAAACTTAATGTATCTTGTTTCAAAAACCAGTTTATTTTCTGTTCTGGCCTGTTACTTAATACAACACCAAATCGATCTGAACGAAAAACCTTGATATATAGCTTCGCAAGCTGATTCCTTTACATTTACAATTTAAGTGCTCCTTTTAAGGCAGATCACCTTTCAAATTGAGACTCGATTACATTTACTTTCCTTGACTTTTTGCTATTAAAGTAGAACGTAAGATTTCTTTCAAGCCACTTCCAACCATGTGATTATCTATATGAAACAAAGTCCGCGAAGTATTTTCAGGAACTCAATTCTGTATTGTCCACTCATCGTTGCATAAATTAGAGGATTTATCACGTTACTAACATGAGCAGGAAAACTGTAATAAAAGTTTTGGTATTTGAAAGCGCCTTCCCCAATCAACTTGAAAGAGTCCAAAAATCCAACAATGAAAGGAGGCAACCAGCAAATACAAAAACCAATCAGTACAACTGTTAGAATTCTTGTAATCTTCGCCTCCTCCACTCCATAGGAAGATTGCCTTTCTTCTGAGAGTTGAGCGGCTGCAGTGTTGTGATGACGGATGGTTTGGTAGATCTTCACATAGCACGTGATAATAATGAAACCCCCGACACTGATAAACACACTGTGTGTCGCGACATAAAAAGTAAATGCACTTGTACTGGGAAACTTTGGTGAAAGAATTGTTGGGTTGGCAGGATGTGGCTGGAAATGAACTCCAAAAACAGGAAATCCAACAAAGAATATGACTGCTGGTAAAATCCATGCTGTGACAGCCATAATGGTCGAACTTTTCTTGGAATAAATTTTACGGTATAACGTAGGTCTAACAACTCGGAAATATCTGTTGATTGCCACTAGCGTTACGGTTACCAGAGAAGTTGCTCCTAAAGTATGACCAGAGTATCCGTAGATCTCTAATCCCAAGGTGCCTCCAATCCATTCATCTGCAATTGAAGCGGAAATTTTAAGGGGCATGACCAAAACAGCCATGAGTAGATCAGAGAGAGCCAGCGACAGTATAAAGTTGTTGGTGACGGTGCGAAGCGAGATATTTCTGTAAAGTGCCAGGCAAACTAACGCGTTACCAGCAAGAGCTACAAGATCCAGGAGGAGAAAGATGAAAGACTCGACAACAACTAAAGCAACGCCCCTAGAAGTGGCACTAACTGAGGCATTCGTTGATGAGGTTGACTGTTCGCTTTTGTTCATTTTGTTCAGATGTCGTCTTCCTCTACTGTTTCTCCTGGTCAAAGTTGTTGATCGCCTAATCCTGTAATTGACACCGGATTTGATAACGAGGAAAGGCAAAGTCAACAATGTTTTAAAGTCTTACTGTTATCTGAACAATGTGCCTGTCAGAAGACTTCAGCTAAGCCTTAATTTTTTACTTCTCTCTAATTGCGCAGACTTTCGTGCAACAAGACTTTCAGCGAGGAAGTGCAACGTCAACAATGCTTTAAAGTCTTACTGTCATCTGAACTTGTCTGTCAGGAAATTCCAGCTAAGCTGCTCTCTATATGCGCAGATGATTTGGCAATAGGAATTTCAGTAGCCCCCGGTCCTTACTACAGGTGCAGCGAGGTTGAATCACTCTTGCCAATTTTCTTTCACAACAGAGGATCGAAAACAATCTGCTAACGACTTGCCGTTCGTTATTCGCTAGAATACGATGGAAACGCTTCGGCTTTAATACAAGTCGTTGATGTAGCTTGATGATCTCTGGTAATTTATCATGCAGGAGTATCTCTAATCTGCCTTACAAAGTGCAATGTTTAGTGAAGATTTTGCGATATCAATGAGACAGGCTATTGGTTCTCCAAGTCCACGAAATGAAATAAAAACTAAGTTATAGAGGACAAAAACGGAAATTAAAAACGTAATCTAGTTAGTTTTTTTATGTCTAATTACGAGTGTTGTCCAGACTGTACGAAAAGACTGGCAACAGGCACCCTTCAATTGACAGTACAAGTAATTATTTGAGTAAGTTAGAATAGCAGTCCAATTACCTGTCGTCGCCAAATATCTTAAAACTTCAACAAATAAAGGCCTTTTCCCGGGTTTGCATGGAGTACAGGCGGTAGTAAACTTATTTTGAAGGATGGCAATGAGCAATAAAAGATGCGTATCTCCCTAAGACTCACGTCCACCTGGTGTCTTGATATGACTCAAGGCTTCACAACACAGACAAGACAATACATTTATTGAACACCACGCTTGTTCAGTTGGCATCAGCAATTCCAGTTTAAAAAACACGGGGATCGATGGAACAATTATGTGGGCAATATTTCACAGATACTCTACTTTGCTGAAAAATTAATGAGATTCAAAAGCCCTGTCATAAAACTGCAAATTTTTGTTACGTGCACTTTGACAAAGTCAAAAGAACACATGCAAAGACGCAAATGATGCGATAGGCGGCCTTTAAACGAGTTTATTTAGAAATACGACAAAAC
Source organism: Umimayanthus nakama (assembly GCA_027574985.1). Lineage (NCBI taxonomy): Eukaryota > Metazoa > Cnidaria > Anthozoa > Zoantharia > Parazoanthidae > Umimayanthus > Umimayanthus nakama. The sequence continues at coordinate 14,405 of JAOBRG010375344.1, forward strand.
GTTACTTTGGAAAATGAACAAATCTAGCTTCACCATGGCAACTAAATTTCGCGAACAAAAGTTCTTTCATTAAGAGAGAAATTAAGTTAAGTTAGCGTCAGTGGGGGTTATTGTTAAGTCTTACAGCCATGGCTTGGTTCACTTCTAATTGAGTAGTAACGATTGTGGACCAACGGACGAACAAAAGCTTTCTTATATAAATTGATTTTTGAAAGATGCTTGATATGAATAACGTAATTTCAAGTTTTGAAAGCACTTTCAAGGGAAGAAAACCTATCATACGTACGGCAAACATCGATTTGTAATAGCGGCTTGAATTTCTGACGTGCATGCATAACTAATGTATTACAAAGTAAAACCTACCACAAATCACTGTTTTCCAGTAGATCGCCTGGTTCGTTATTATAATTGGGTGTTTTAAGTATTCTTCCGACAACGATTATGGTCCAACGTACACACAATACATTTTTATATAAAATTGGATTTTCCAAAAGATGCTTGATATGAATAACGTCGTGCCAGGGTTGAAAGCTTCTGAGACAGTTTCAAAGGAAGAAAAGTTATCATTATTTTCGGCAAATGTGAATTCGTAATAAGTGGCTTGAACGAAATATGCCCACGGATCAGACATATAAAGAGAATATTACTCAATAAAACTTACCTCAAATTACTATTTTAGAGTATATCGCAACCTCGTTCTCAGGCTGGGTATGAGGTTGAGTGTATCGCTGAGAGTTCATTACTAGTTGGGTATTTTAAGTATTCTGATGATAATGATTGCGAACCAAATTTGAATAACGTCGTGCCATGTTTAAGAGCTTCCGTGACACTTGTAAAGGTAAAAGATTATCAACCTTCCCTGCCATTCTTTACAGAAGATCAGTTCGAACTTGTAACAGCGGCTTTAACTTTTGCCGTACCTTTGTTCATGGATCAAAGTAAAAAAGTAATATTACTTATTAAAATTTGCCTCAAATTACTGTTTTAGTACCTCCCTGGCCGATAGCGATTGTGGACCAACTCACAAGCAAAACATCTTTATATAAAATTGGATTTTCAAGGAGACAATTGATATGAATAATGTCATGCCAAGATTGAAAGTGTGCGAGACACTTTCAAAGACAAAAAAATGAACAATCTTTCCCTAGATTCTTTACTGAAAATGTGAATTTGTAACAGCGGCTTAATATTTTGTCGTATCTGTCTGCCAATTGATCAAAAATAAAAACGTGCATACTACAAAAAAAATTGCCCCAAACTACTGTTTTCCAGTTTATCAATAGGTTCGTTACTAATTGGGTATTTTAAGTATTTTGCAGTATTCTGCCGATAACGATTGTGGACCAACTCGCAAACAAAACTTTTTTTGTATAAAAGGGGATTTTCAAAAAGATTCTTGATATGGATAGCGTCGTCCAAAATTTGAAAGAGCGACTTGAATTTCTGACCTACATGTATGCCTAAAGGATCAATCATATAAAAGTGAATTTTACAAAACAATTTTACCTCAAATCACTATTTTCCAATACATTGCCGGGTTCGTTTCTAATTGGGTATTTTACGTGTTCTTCTAACAAGGATTGTGGACCAACTCACAAACAACACTTTTTTTATCCAAAATGGTCTTTAAAAAGAAGCATGATATGATTAATGTAATGCTAAAGTTGAAAGCTTGCAAGACAGTCTCAAAGGATTAAAACTATCATGTTTTACAGTCAAACCAGGTCAAGCGTTTAGCCCAAGAATCAAGGTTTTGTTTTGTTGTTCAAAACTTGAATCCATTCTTCGTTCGAACTTCTCGAATTTAAACCGAGAAACGGATTTGTCGTGTCACGCGTTGATTGGAATAACCAAATTTGATTGGAGTATCGAACAAAAGTGGTCGTGAGTTGAACGTTGGAGAATATCACGAAATGTGTTTGGCCGTGCTTACGAACCTGGAAAACCTCGCTCGATCTCTATTCCAGTGCGAGATATAGCCGGTCGTCTGTATAAATGAATGACAATGTCTCATGATCATCTATCAACTGAAGCCAGGAAAGAAGGCTAGATATGACCCACAAGAAAATTTCGAGTATCACAACAGAGTATTTTCCGAACATTGGAAGACATACGAAGGCTGTTGCTCAGTAATCCAAGCAAATTTGAATATTCAAATCGAAGTTGGGTTTGAGAAGTCCAATTTTCGATTTAAATTTGAGGAGGCTCAAACGAAGAATGAACTCAAATTTTAAAACAACAAAAACTAAACTTTGGTTCTTGGGCAAAACACCTGACTTTGTTTGAATGTAAGGCAATTGTAATTTTGTAAGAGGGGCTTGAATTTTTGGCGTACATGTTTGTCCAATGGATCAGACGTTAAAAAGTGGATATTACAAAATTAAGTTTACTTCAATTTACTGTTTTCCGGTACATCGCTGAGAGTTCATTACTAAATGGGTGATTTAAGTGTTCTCTTGATAACGATTGTAAACCAACTCACAATCGAAGCGTTTTTTATGAAAAAATGGATTTTTAAAAGATGCTTGATATGATTAATGTCGTGCCAAGTTTGAAAGCTTTTAACGACACACTTTCGAGGGGAAAAAAGGCATTCTTTACCGCAAACATGAATTTGTAATTTTTGACGTACTGTTTGCCCAAATATCAAACGTACAAAAATTGATCAGTATTACAAAATAAAAATGACCTCAAACCACCGACTGTTTTCTAGTACATTAATGGGGGCTGGAATCAGTACTAATTGGGTATTGTAAGTGTTTTCCTGATAACGATTGTTGACCAACTCACAAGTAAAACGTTCTTACAAAAAATCGGATTTTTCAAAGAAAACGCTTGATATGAATAAAGTTGTATCAAGTTTGAAAGCTTACAAAACATATTCAAAGGATCGAAGGAAAGCTATCATTCTTCACGGCATAAGCGAATTTGTAATAGCGGCATGAGCTTATGACGCACATGTACCCAACGTATGTCCATGGATCAAACATTTGAAAGAGAATATTAAAAAAATTACCTCGAATTAATACTGTTTTCTAGTACATTCGCTGGGTTCAATTTCAATTTAGTATTTTAAGTCTTTTCCCGATAACGATTGTAGACCAACTCACAAACAAAACATCTTTATATAAAATTGGATTTTCAAAAGGATGCTTGACAGGAATAACATCATGCCAAGGTTGAGAATTTGCGAGACACTTTCAAAAAAAGAAACAAGAACAATAATTCCTGCATTTATTTACAGAATTTGAGAAATGCGGAATATTTCTAACAGCGGCTTCAATTTTTGCCGTACCTGTCTGTCCATGGATCAAATGCATAAACTAGGTGAAAAAACAAAACTTGCCTCAAATTACTGTTTTCCAGTACATCGCTGTGTTCGATACTAATTGGGTGTTTTAAGCATTCTGTAGATAGGTTGAAAGTTAGTGAGACAATTTGAAAGGAAGAAAAATAATCAATCTTTCCCTCGATTATTTACAGCAAATACAAATCAGTTCATAAACGCGGCTTAACGTTTACTTGTAAATGCATGTCTGTAAATCAAACTTATAATTTACCTCAAAACGTCAATCGTTGCTTTAACTCAAATACATCGCCAGGTTTACTATTGGTTTGGTGTTCTAAGCAATCTGTCATGACGATTCTGGACCAACTCATAAATATGAATATTAAAATTGGATTTTACAAATTAAAAGATGCTTGATACAAATAACGTCTTTTCAAGTTCGAAAGCTTGCGACCCTCTCAGTCAAAAGAAAATTAAAAATTAGGTATTTCCCTCAATGCTTTACCTACGGCAAATGTGAGTTTGTATCAACTGCTTGATTTTTTTTGTGTATGCCTGTGGCTCAAACACATGAAAATGAATATTTTACACCAATGTTTATCTTAGAAGGTCTGTTTTATTTTCCAATACAGCAACACTCGTACAGAATTGTTAAAGTAGTTGAGAGCGCCAAAAGCAGAATTAAGTCAAAAATCAAAAATGAAATGCATAGCAATATACACGCTTTTTTCTTATAAGAAGAACTTTATATTAGAACAATGAGGCTCAAATTTGGATAAAAGTAAGAACAATGTAAAAACAATCCAGGCTGGGATTTGGAATCATACTAGTAAATGCAAAGTCTACTTTTCTTAATAAAATTAATAAAAAAATTATTAATAATGTTCCTCAAACTTAACTATATCTTGAGCATTGGAATACTCCAAGTGTTGAGATCGATCGAATTTCTATTGCAATTTATTTATTTAGCTTGATGATCACAAGCCTACAATGTACTGTAGTATTAATAGGTACCGGTATTACTGCATTATTTCAGGAGTAAACTACTTCTTACTGTTGTAAGTTGTTCTTATATATGAGTACTTTTAAAAACAAGAACAGCTTAAAAACAATTGAGGCTGAAGTTTCTTAAAAAGTTAAGAACAATGAGGCTCGGCCAAAATTTATTGGTTCTTGCAAAAAAAGTGTGTACTTCAAGAAAAAGCAACCATAAAAATTATGTCAAATTTTTAACATTAGCGATATAGGATACCTCTTATTTTTAACATTAGCGATATAGAATACATCTTATTTGTTTAGTGGATTATGAGATCAGTACCTCTACGACAAGTTATAGACCAAGTTTTTCCTATCATTATCATTTATGGCCCAAGTGCGAAGCCCATGGGCCATGATAACAAGGAAGGAAAAAAGGAAGATCCATAGTTAACTTGTCGTTTGAATTTAGCAAACGAGGCTTATTTAAAGTTGTTCATTATATGGCTTTGTTGATTATTCTGGCATGGAAAAGGTGATGGAGAGCTAGAGGTCGTACAGCTACTAACGACCTGGAATCGACCAATCACAGCATGGAAAACCAGTCAGTCATATAAGAAAATGTATTATTGTATGGTTGGTCCCCACAGTGACAATTAGCAAGTCTGTAATTCTTTTATTGTTAAATCGTTTTCATTTAAATTTTAGTTTCAGAAATTTAAGAAGAAACCATTGTTCATATATTTGATTGGTATATCCAACTTATTAATAATCAACATACCTCCCACTATCTTTTTTAAATGCAGCAAATATTAACTGTAATTCTTGCATTTGGATTAGTTAATTTAGTCCATATTACTATATATGCTAAAAAATACTTGCAGGTGTTGCTGAAGAAATACACCATTTTGCCAATGCAAGATTTTACTAGCATGGGGGATCAAAGCAAAATGTTTGTGTTGAGTCAATGAACTATTATTTGACAAAGTAATGACTTTTAGTCTCAACAAGGGAATTGATCTGGCAAAATGAGAAATGGTGTACTTTAAACAAGAAGCTAATTTTTTTTAAACATTTGAACCATCCACAATGAAAGTTCATAAAAGTTATTCCATTTGTGCTTGTTGGGTATGAGTTTGATTATGTCCAACTCAGGTGCTACATGCCTTGTTGGCTGTATATATATTTACAATTTGATATCCAATCTGGGCTCATAGAATAATTCTCTTGATTGGTCTACATTGCAGGTACCTTGCATGTTTCATAAGTGGCACTTTTGCTTCAAAAATGTTGTGTTAACTGGTATCCATTTAATTAACTATTTGGTAAGTTATCTTATTTTTCATATAAATAAATAAATAAGTAAATAAACACACAAATAAATAAATAAGTAAATAAATAAATAAATAAATTTACAAATAAATACATAACTTTATTTTTTTCTCAAAGTATTTAGCCTAGGGATTAA
>JAOBRG010375345.1:0-11523 GCA_027574985.1 Umimayanthus nakama
AACGCTTCGCGCAACAAAAAAATTGCGAGACAACCCATGTTACACTGTGCAATTCTCCAGCAACTTGTCTCGCAATGACATTGCGAGGCAATTTGCTGAGAAAATTGCACAGTGTAACAGGGCCTTTAGTCTACTCGAGCAGGCTTGCAGACCTTAGTTGAAATATGTTAAATCAAATAAGCTGTCAATAAGTTTAATGTTTTTTCCTTTTGTAATACATAAATTTGATAAAAATAGATGATAAGTAATTTAATATGTAAATTAGTCAGTTGCATGAAAAACATTTTACAGTTCAAGTTCCTCTATACTTGCATAATGCTTGCAAAAACAAACTTACATAAAGAAGACTAAGGCCAGTTCAGTTTGCTGAGCGTTTTTAGATCGTTCTGCAGAATAGAAGTCTTGCAAACTCATACTTGAATCTCCAAAAACTGACGAATTATTTCACGTAAAGCAGTTCCAAGAAGCGGTCAACTTTGTTTACTTTTTGCTGTCTCCAGTCACCAAACTTCGCTTCGAATTCTGAGAAACCAGTTTTGACAGCTGTTGATATCATTTTGTCCCTTACCTTTGAACGAACTCATTAAGCGGACGTTCAAAAATACTTTTTTGGCAAATGACTACGATCACGGCAACGTTTTAAAGCCATGGATTTGTAATTTTAAAAAATTGATTGTTCCTTTTAACAACTTGCTCGTATGCACTATTAGCCTTTTTCGATTTGGTAGGCTGCCAATACCGACGAATAGCAGAATAATAGAGAGATAACAATAATGAATAAAGTATGACAGAAAGATTAACCGAGCTTCCTAATCGACTGATTGGTTTTAATAACTAACTTAGGTTTACATACCAACGATACACCTCTTGACCTTTTCCTTTCTATGGATCATTCTGAAACATTATCGTTATTGACTTGTATGAAGAAAGGCATTTTGCAAATCCCGTATTTCTTGTTTGAAACTGGCGAGCGCAAGGACCTCTTTGACTGTGTTGTTTGAACGCTTTCGTCCGGATTACTTATAAAGACTGCATTGGATCATGCGTTAACCTGCGGAATTGAAAAGACTTTATAACGCGGTAAGTTGGTGTGTTTAAACTGAGGTGCAGTAGTCAAAACCTGCATTTGAATCGATCCCAGCTGTAAAAGAAAATGCTCGAACGGAACATACTAAATAATAGAAAAAAACCGTTGAAAAAAAATCTTAAATGCGTTCTGATAGAGACTGATAACAGCTATGTTGTGTATAGCGTCATTTTTCCAGTTCTGATGCAGAACTGAGATCCAAAGATGGAGTCAAAGAGTTATACTTGGACAGTGAGTGGGAGACGCTGTTAGGTTTAGGTGAAGGAAAGTGTTTACACTTTTCATTATTGGAGAACATATGTTTTGGGTGCATGAAGGAAACCAACAGTTAAATAACTGACGTACAAGTGTGGGAAATTTTGCTGTAATAAGTAATATTGTTCAGAATTTCAAAACAAACACAAGCTTGCAATGCAGGAGCCATGTAGGAAATGGGTATTAATCAGGCGTGTTTGCATATGGATTACGCCCGCCGTACATGGCCGATTGCCAACTGTATTTTCGTCTACAAAAACTCCACCTCAAGTAATAGCTGGCATCTATCTGTGATAAATGCGCTTGCTTCAAAAATTCATTGAAAGCAATTGGTTTTGTTCGCATGAGCTATTGCCTCCTTTGTATCCTTCAAGCTTTTCTCATAAATTCTTTCCCTTTCCGAGAAACCGAAACCCCGGCCGAAGCGATTATACAGAGAGATTTGATAACGATTGTAGAAAAAAGTTTAGATTCATTGCAGAACCGCCTATAATTTTTGTATATTGTGTCCGTAGTGTCCTTTGATTCTCACTTTTGCAAAATAAGCAAATGTTTCACTGATTATAACCAGACAGACTTGGTGCTAGAAAAGATAGCAGTAACTTGGATTTTTGTTTGTTAATGCATATAAACAACAAAAATAAAACTAAAATGTATTAATAAATGATGAACGTAGAATGTCTTGTAAGAGAGCAGCAAAACAGCTTTAATGTGTCCAGGTAACAAACTGAAAACCGAGCTACAAGTTGCTGTTGTCTCAAAGACAGGGTTCATTGTACCGATAGAATCACGAGTTACAAGCTCCATACACATGTGCTATTAATAAATCCAATTTGGAAAGTTTCTATCTTTAATTTGTCTTTCCAAGCGACGTGTATTTAAAATGTTGAAACTTTTAGCCTGCGAGCCGGCTCACTTCAGGCTATGAAACTTTGGTCCTCAGGTACTTGTATACCTGCATGTGTTTGATTTCCAGCATGTTTTTAAAAACAATCGGGAATTGATCAGGGCCCGATTTGTGCTAATCATGGGTTAACTCCATGGGTTTTTTTAAGAGGTAACCCAGAATAAGTATTATCCAGGTTTCAGTAAAAACCAAGCCCAGAAGACGATCTGAGTAGAAAGGGACTTTGAACATCTGCCAGTTGAAGCCTCTACGGAACTTGAGATTAAAATATAAAATGATAAGAAACTGCTTATTCCCGAATTAAATTGAGCAGTCCCAACGCAAAGTCGAAATAAAAAGGTCTTTTGAAACTTTAACATATACTTCTTTCTAAGTCTCAGCAAATTCCTTAATAATTAAGATATAAACCTGCCGGAATAAAGACGAATTATACTGCTCGAATCGATCTGGCCCATAGAAACTAATGAGTTTACACAAACACAATTACTAGTTACTTCGAATTCAGTATGACTTCCAGGAAAAAGGCACAACTTTCCACTTTAGGTTCTTTGAAAACGAAAATGAAATTCCTGGAAAATTTAGTTTCTTACCGACGCAAATATCAGTACCACAAAATATACGTCAAACGGTCTAGCAAAAGGAGAGACTAGTTTTGAAAAAAACTGTTTTATCTGCGTGGGCGAGTACGCTGAACAAATGGGTTTAATCAACAAAAGTTGATATGGTATGTTTTTCGCCTGTGGGATATAGTGCTTAGCTGACTTTTCGAGCGTTAGCCCTTCGTCGGAGCAGATTGGTCTAGCAAAAGCGCAATTATAAAACCCTTGAGTTAGTAGTTGGGATTCCGCTTAATGCTGAGGAGCCTAGACTTGTCAGTGTATTACACTGGACGAAAAGTTGGATTTACACATACAGCAAATGTTGTGCAAATATGCTGCAAATGCCACATTTGATCATGTTTACTCAAGTTTGCTACTTAGCGTAGTACCAACTTTGCCACATTTTTACACGTAAAGCAAAACTGGTAAATGCCACACTTGCCATAAATTTGCTACTCTGAGCAAAAGTACAGATAATAAGTACTTTTTTACGACATTTGGATGTGTAGCAATTCTGAAGCTAAATAAAACATTTTGCAAGTACTTTGCCTGAAGCTACAAATTTGATTTAAAATTGTATCTTTGCATAATTTTGCCATACAAGTAAAATTGAATAAAATAGTAGATTTTGTACACATTTGCTAAGAGTAGCAAAGGTGTTCAAAAATCCAGTTTTGTAGGATTTTTTTCATTGTAGTAAATGTAAGACAAATGTAGTTTTTGCACACAATTGCCCACCAAAGCAAAAATTATTTTTTTCAGATGTTTGTTTAGGGTAGCAAATGTGATCAAACTTTCATATTTGCCCAGTATAGCAAATGTATCTCAAATATCATTTTTTTCACACAATTGCTAAGGGGATCAAATAAGCCCAAAAAATCATGCTTGCACGTATTTGTGCAGGGGAGCAAAATGTTATCAACTATCAGATTTGCCCAGTATAGCAAATGTATCTCAAATATCGTTTTTTCACACAACTGCCCCGGGGATCAAATTTGCCAAAACACTCATGTTTGCATATAATTGTTTAGGGGAGCAAATGTGATCAAACTTCCACATTTGCCCAGTATAGCAAATGTATCTCAAGTATCGTTTTTTTCACAAAATTGCTCAGTGGATCAAACGTACCCAAAAAGTCATGATCTGCATATTTTTGTTTAGGGTAGCAAATGTTATCAATTAGCAGATTTGCCAAGTATAGCAAATGAAGTGGTATTAATATAACATTTTCTCACTGTTAACAAACGTAACTAAAAATTGTTTTTCAGTGTTAATACACAGCAAATATTGTGACCTTTTGCATCGAGATATGAGATGATATGCTTTGAAAACTAAAGTACTACAACACAAATACTCAGCAAACTCGAATGTCAAAAATAAAATTTATTTATCATGACAACAAATAAAGAAAAAACAGGGTCCCTGATCAAGAGATTATGTACTGTTCACACTGTAATAATTATTCAGAAAACTCATAACCCTTAACTCAGTTACAGTCAAGCATAGCAAACTATAAATCATACATGTACTGTAAGGGGTCCTATACTGTTAGTTTTATATAAGACTACTATACATCTTTCTGAAGTACATGTACATTGGTTTTTCACCTTTTGAAAATTAAGTGATACTTACATATGAATCAATATAGAAAAAAACCACAATGCACTAAAAGGTGAAAATAATATATTACCTAAATAATCATGAATTTGTTTTGTATTATCTCTACAACAACTTTCTATCATTAATTGCTTAATTTTTGAATTCAAAAATTAACTTCTACAAAACAGTACTTAAATATCCTATACTTCCAGCATTCCTGACTTTCAAATGTTATACATATGAAGTCATCTAGAACTAATCAATTCAATATACTACGACACATTTTGGTCAGTAAGTATGTATTCAAACAATCACATTTCATTTCGCCATTTTTTACTATTTGTTTTCCCTGGATGCTTTCAATCAGGTTTATTTGCTTAAAATACTTCCAAAACAATGTGTTTTGAATAAAACTTTAGGTTACTTAAGGCCAAGTAAAAAAATACTTGGTTAGCATCTTTACTCAACCATTAAAAAAGTGCCCAACTCATATTTTTGTTGTATATTTTCAGTTTTTCTTTAAAAATTTTCATTATTATAGATTGAAGTAGAAAGCTTACTGTGTTTTCTGCTTTGCATATGTGTTAATGCATGGCATGCCATAGCAACCTTACAATAAGTAAGGATATATTTCATTGTATTATTTATAGCATCAAAACTTCCAAGTTAAAATAATCCCGCCCTCCCGACCATTAATGTCTGAAAAAAAGGACGCTAACCATTTTTTTTTACTTGGCCCAGTTTTATGTTTCATTGTGGTTTAACAGCAAATTCAGGTGCATCATCTGGCGCTGGGCGGGTAGATGGTGGCACTGAATTCCTTGGAATTCTCATACTCGCTCCCCTTTGGCTTAGTCGCCTGCCATTTTTTCGGTCCAAGCGGACCATCAGTGAGTTCAATTCCTCACTTCGCCAAAGGAGAGGTTTAGTGCAGAAGCTTTTCCTTTTTGGTTCTTCTGTGTCAGATTCTGACCCACTGATTTCATCCGGCTCCTCCTCCAATACAGACTTCTCCGATGACATTTATTGAGTCGTCATACAGCGCTTAAACTTTTCTTTTTCTTCAGAAGGAACACTCTTTGATTCACTGAGCATTTTTGCCCGCTTCCGTTGTTTCTGTGGAACCAATTATATAAAGTTTTACATAAATTACACTAAAGCAAGAAACAAAAATGCTAGGGGACTATGAAGATTATTTTGTTGTAAGGGTAATAAATAAATGGATCATTAACGAGGTGCTGTGGCCCGGAAAAGAATAACTCAAACCCTAGTTATAACTCAAATCCCCCAATTATATTAATTCAAACTAAAAGCGATTTCCTTTGATTTGCCTCATACATGCTTGAAGTTTTAAATATGTCAAGTATAGCTAGTCTGATTTTTTTTTGTTACACAACAATATTAACGCACTTTATTTCATAACAACCAGTAAGTTTTGGCAGAGGCTCGTTTTTCTTTTAAAAGTTTTTGCACAATTTAAATCTCAATGTAAACTGTTCTCCTTTTTTGCAGTTTGAGAAGTTTTATTGCTGAACATTTTTTAAAGTTGTTTTAAAAAAGTGTGTAGTTGACAAAATGAATTAATGTTCTTACATACACAGCCATAAGAAGATTTAATATTTATATGGACAGTTCGTTTTTTCATGTACCTTTTAGAGAAGTTCCATTTTAGAGCATTTCCATCTTGGTCAGTTAGACTCCCATACACTTCTCCAACATTACCCTGAAATAAATATGGACAGATGTCAGCCAAATCACGCAAATGTGTAAGAGTACGGACAAATTGAAACATTTAGCCCTAGATTTTAACGATATTTTTTGTTGTGCGCCCTGCCCCTCAGTCGAATCTTGGAAAGTAACCATATGTATGTATATGTGAGTGATAAAGGAAATGAGCACAATAAAATGAGTCGCTAACTGAAACACATCATCCAAGATGTCAAACCAATATGGCAGCTGACCAAGAACGTTCTTTGAGGTATGTCGAAGTATGCCTTACCCAGCGGGGCATGGACACGCGAGTAGAGCTAGCTGCTACCAAGCTCGACAGCCTGAATCTGACCAGAGTAAATTATAACAGCTAGCAGTTTGCCTCTGAAGCCGAGTCTCAATTATTCTTACCTTGTCTTAATTTTTTGTACAAACTTGAGCTTGTTCTTGGAGAGCGTGCAAGAAGTCGGTGTTTTTGACTCTCAGGTTAAACTGGCATGACGCGAATTAACCGCCGGTCGGTTCCCGCCCATTTTGCAAACGCTTTGTTTAAAATTTATGTAATTAATTAACTAATTGCAATTGTTAGACATTTGAAACAGCTTAAAAGGGCGGCCAAACAGTGGAAGCACGACCGTAAAGGCCCGTTCACACGCACGATATTTACAGCGATTTTAGGTGCGATTTTCTTGGCGATTTCGATGGCGAGGAAAATTCGCACGTGTGAACAGCCTGCGATTTTAGTGCAATTTTCCAAATCCACATCAATGCGTTATCGCACATGTTTTGAACATGTTCATAATTCACTGCGATTCTGGTGCGATTTTCTTCACCAAAAAATCGCACCTAAAATCGCCGCAAATATCGCGCGTGTGAACTGGCCTTAACAACTTCTAGTCAGATTGCTGCAGTTACAGAGTACTTGTTCGTTGGGAGTATTTCGTGTAAATGCGAGAAAAAATTGAAAGACTTGAAAAAAAGAATATACATGTAGCCAGTCACTACATGATCACCACAGTACATGTACCTAGTTAGTTACCGCCGGGGTTACCGTTTTAATTAAAAGACTTTAAAAAATAATATCTTAACGGTTTTCCTTTTCAAAAGAACCTATGTAATGTAGATTTTTAGTTTTCCAGAAACAATAAACTTACTGTCAACCCTTTGGGCAGCCGTTTGCTTCTGGCCTGTGTCGTTTTCCGTCCCTTTTTGGCTTGTTCTGCAAGCTGTTGTTCAAGGTGGTCGTTGTAGCGTTGCTAGCTTCCGATTAAAGCCTCAACTTTCGCCATGAATTTTTCGCCTACGCTCGCAATCGAATCAACTCGATTTACTACCGAGTTTAGATTCAGTGGGGAAGACAAGCTGCAGGACTGTTTTGCGGAGGGAATGGAATCACTGGAACCTCTGCCGGCCCTCGCGAGCTGCATGGTGTGGTACATGTGGGTATGGATGACGCCGCAGTCTCTCGCTGCCTTTCTGTTGGTCCGGAAATACTAGCACTGCCACTTGTACGACTTGTTGAATAGAAGGAACTCGTACGTGTCCCCGACGACGCTGTGTTGGTTCTAGTCTGTGATGGCGTAACTCTATTTTTACTGACCCGATTTGAAGGTAAGCGTGCCATATTGTAGAAAGTAAGTTTTAGGCGAAACGGTGATTTCTCCAAGTCTTTAGAAAGATGTCAAATGATGGAAAGAACGAAGAAGTATATTCACCCGCCTTAAATTCAAATGTATCAATTTAAATGTCAACATCAAAAACTTGAACCAATAAAATGAATTGAAACGCAAGTTGTTTTACTTTATTAACTATATTAACTTTATTTTACAGCCCCGCGCGGGAAATGCGATCTTCACCTCGCCGTGCGGTTTTAATAATTCAACATGGCTCCGAAGCGGCGTTTTTGCGAGCACTGTGAAGAGTTTATCTCTTTGAGAACCTACAGAGAACACGTCGCCCTCTATTTCAACAAAAAAAAACAGATAAGTGGCCGGAAACTGAATCTTCAGATGACGAAAATCTAAGCTTACATGGCGAAGCACCTTGTAGTACAACTACCAATTCAATGCATGATGAATACACGTATGATGGTTCAGCCGGGGACGAATTGGCAGGTATGTTAAACTCATATATTATTATTATTATTATTATTATTATTATTATTATTATTATTATTATGATTATGATTATAACTTCAGGTTGTTTTGATCTGATTGAACACATTTGTTATAAAAATCTTGATGATCTAGGTCCACCACAGTCACAACGGCACAAGCCAAGAAATATATAAATTTAATTGCATTGTTACAACTGAACATGCAACTATACAGAGATCATACTTAAATGCTTTTTACAAATTTTGCTACTCGAGATCTTGACCATCAGTGACGTGAAATGGTCTAAAATTGTTCTGCAAGATTAAATAAATTCACCAAGCTTTGGACGAAGGTGTTTTTTGTCTTCTGATCAGTTCTCCGCTCGGAAACTGTGCCTCTGGCGTTGGGCGCAAATTCTTAAGGTTACAGAACAACAAAAAAATAGGAATTTATCTCATTTTTTATTTTTTTGTATATTTGTAAACTATGTTATAATTAGTAAATACAGGTGAAAACTTCTTTTCAAAATATTTTAAAATTCCCGAGATATCGCTCAAAGTATTTTCGCTCCCAAAAATATTCCCGGGAATTATTATTTTGATGATTGTAAGTGTCAGCAGAAGTGTTAATAGGTTTTTCCTTCAAAATGCATGCACAATGTGAATCAATTACGGCTATCAAACGTTCGGGAAAATCAGAACTTTCCTCAGGGTTCATCCACGTGGAAGACCTTTTTTTTTCTTTGAACTGTGGTCCGAAGTTGCAGTGCCTTTCTTTGATGGATTCTTCCTCTTACTCAGTTGAAGATATTTTAAGTACTTGCCGCTAAAAAATACAAAGCGACAGTGAGGGTCTCTTTGGTTGTTCTCTGGTCGTAATTTGAAGCCATTTCGACGATTTTTAGACCCTCATTTCTTTGGTGGGGGAGAAATGAGGGTCTAAAAATTGTCGAAATGGCTTCAAATTACGACCAGAGAACAACAACGACACATACACCACTTCAGGTAAGTCAGAGTTTATTTAATTCAGTAGCTCCAAATATATCGGCCAGAAACAAAATTCCCATACAAAGTCTCTTAAAAAATTATCAGTCTACTTGATCTACTCACTTCGAGTATGGGTCTCTTGTGCAAATATAAGCACAAACATATTTATTAAACGTGAGAAAAAATGTTAAAATCGGAAGTGCGAATGAAAAGTAATGACAGCTGTCAAACTCAAGTAGAGCCCAAAATGATCAAAACAATGAAAAAGATCACAACAACATTTCATCAATGTCAGAAATGAATTGCTGCAAGGTCCGCAAGCACTTAACAGATGCAAACGCGCCTACCAATGTTCTTTTTTTAAAAAAAAAAAATTTCGGGAGACGCCGCGAATCTTCTACGAGAATGGTGTTTTGCTTGGCTCTGGAAGCCTCCCAACTTTGACGGACGAAAAAACCTTTTTTTCCGGCGGTACACGCTATTTTTTTATTAGAACCATTAAAATTTGGCTGAACCTGGGCGTTATTCCTAATTTTCCCCATACATTTACTTAAAATTTCGACCAAACTTCAGCGAAATAAACTAAATTAAAAGACTGTGTGCTGCGGCAACTTGAGTATAAAACTTGCATTTTATTGGCGACCGGTTTCGGTTTTTCAACCTTTGTTAAGCCTGTGCTAACTCATTATAAGATGTTGAACAAAAGTTCTACTACATGTACACGTATAATATTTTTTTACAATCTTAGAATCTTAAAATAGTATAATTATGTGGCAAAGGAACATGTTGTCGGAAATATACTACATTTTATCACGATTACTGCTGACGTAATTCCGTATAAAATGTGGTGTCGGAAGTCTAATAAAACCTAGCCTGCGTAGCGGCGTTAAAAGAAGGGGAGAGAGGGGGAATGGAGCGAGGCGGAGAAAAAAGAGGATGAGGGGACTGGGGACTGGCTCCCTTCCTCCTTTTAGACCGCTACGCAGGCTAAATAAAACCTCCGTGGTTGTGGTATTGGGTTTGGGCCAGAAAGGAAGCGCTTATTATGTTATACTTTTTCAAGCCTTTGCAATATTGAAGCAAGATTCTACATTTCTTTGACTCTAGAAACAAATGAACTAGTACGGAAATGTTCACAGAGTTTTGAGTACCGGTACACGTATGTTAGGAAACTCACAGACCTGCCTTTACAAGTTGACTTGCAGTAAAACTATGTACATGTAGGGTTCTAACTTCTGGTTTGTACTAATTTGCAATTGTTTGCATTATTCTAGATGCCTGGATTAGTATTTTGTGAAATGTTCAGCTATTGGTGCTTTTCTACTGTTTAGTATTGAAGATACATGCATTCTTTACTCAACAGCTACCAATGGTATCCTTGAAGAAGAAGATCGATGTTTGTTGCAAGACTACACCATTCATGATGCAGATGGCAATGATTTCATTTATTTCATTTACAATAATCTGTGAAACTTGCAAAAATAAACATTTTAGGGGCTGGACTTGATCCTGTTACATTACATGTAACATGTTGACTTTAAGTAATAGTTCTACTTGTCAATAAACCTTACATGTACATTTATATTACTTTGAGTTAGAACTGATGCATTAAACACCATTGTTGGGCTACAACGATGCCTCCCGAGGGACGTCCGGTTATTATTATGTTCCATCAATTCTACTGAGCAATCCTATGTCCCTGGCGCCAAAAGTTGACGAGATAGCCCATGCTGTTCAACAACAAAATATTGATGTTGCATTCTTCACTGAAACCTGGCTAAAGGAATCGATTCCTGACGATCCAATCAACATCGAAGGACGCCATTTGTACAGACGAGACCGCAAAAACCAAGAACACGGCGGCGTCTGTTTGTATGTTAAAGACTCGATTCAGTGTGAGATATTACAGGATTTTCACAGTGACGAGCATGAAGCTTTATGGGCTTTCTTGAGGCCTAAACGTTTGCCTCGCGGCTTTTCTAACTTGATTGTAGCAGTTGTATACCACCCAGATCAGCACCCTGACATCAGCGATGCCGCGTTGAGCGAGTATTTAACGTCATCCCTGGACAAAATCGAAGCCAAATTCCCGAACAGTGGGATTTTGATAGCTGGCGATTTCAATAAATTCGACTTCACAGCGTCAGCTAAATGTTACCAACTTGAACCAATCATCAAGATCCCGACACGGGGTAAAAACACCCTGGATCAGATTTACACGAACTTGAAGGAATACTACAAGCCTCCAACAAGTGGTCCAGCTTTTGGTCTCTCTGACCATTTA
>JAOBRG010375356.1:0-11523 GCA_027574985.1 Umimayanthus nakama
TTATTATTATTATTATTATTATTATTATTGTTGTTATTGTCATTATTATTATACAATGACCTTACCCTGAGCTTCTTGTTGTCCTTGTTGATGCAGCCGGGGTATGCTCATCCTACAAAATGTATAAAAATTAGTATAAAAACTTATCACTGAAATGAAGGTATGACAGAGGGAATATACATTTATAATAAAAGGGTTTCATTGGGAAGTCAGGTCTAAAAACTTAACTATAAATATGGTAAGGACCACGAAGAAAATCTCAATTGAAAATACTTGTGATACTGGCCCACACTGGGCGCATATTGTCAACTGTAATACCTGGGCTGCCTGTGGTCCAGGTGGCGAAGGCTCGTCACCTTGGCTGTCAAAGAAGCTGCTCAGTGCAACCTGTAAGAGAGATCAGTCACACATATAAAATATATCAAAGATTCAATCGGCCTGGTTAATAAGAACATGCAATGTTTAAGGTTTTGTTAAAAGATATTAAAACTACATTCCTGAAAATCAAAACTCTAAAACGGAAAGAAAAATAATTCAAGTTACTAACCTATGTTATACTATGCCGCCTCCAAATTCTCCCCCTCGATTTTCTCCCTCAAATACTTCTCGAATCGCGCTCAAAATGCACATAACACACAAGTACAAGGTGAACTGAAGGTAGGTGATTTTTATTTCCACAATAATAGCAGTATTCTAGGACTTTAAGAAATGGGTTAATCTCCAATTGAAAGTCTTATAAAATGAAACGCATTTTGCAGGTATCGCATTATGAGCTTGGGCTGCCTGTGATGTGCTAAAAGAACACAGTTTAAATTACATCTTGCTCATTTAAACTTTCTCTCGGAAAAAGATATCAAGACTAGAGGATAGATAAATCGTTTTAAAAACGAAAGTGAATCAGGTATATCTATCATTCAGTGTGACAGTGAAAAATGCTCTGTACCAATATCTCCTCCCAAACGCGTAAATTTTGTACTTATAGAAATTTTCAACTTACATGTAGCTCCCATCTTGATGACTCTAAATAAAACTGAGCTCTTTCCGGGGCTGTACCGGTAACTCCTGTAAATTCAGCGATCATCCGATTTCTTTCTTCCTCATCCGCCATCTTGAATTTTCCCTCAGATGTTGTCACGTGACTGCTACTGGAACCCAGGCCCTTTGGAGGGCCGATGTTAAAACATTTGACGTGGGCCATCCCCGAAAATATGAAGGGAGACCGAAACTTGAGCTTAAACCTAAAAAATACAGATTTTTGGCAAATTCGGCATCCTATAAAATACCCATATAAAAAACATGGTTCCCTTAAAAATACAGTGTTTTTCTTTTCAAACAGAGACATTTACAGATTTACTTCGCAGATAAATTTTACATTTGTTTTCCACAATCTTAATCAGCATAACAGTCACGCTTAGTAAATAGCAAAACTTCCATGACCTCAAATTCATACAAAAAAGACTCCATAAGACCTATGGGGTGCCGTTACCGCCAATATTAGGACTTGTTTATTGTCCAAAATGGTGATAACAGTTTATGAAATGGTGGTGCAGATTTTTAAAATGGTGATGGAAAACTTTAAAATGGTGATAACAGCTTATAGAATAGTGGTGCAGGTTTTTAAAATGTTAACAGTGATTTGTAAAATGGTACAAGAAAGTTTTAAAATGGTTATAATAACTTATAAATTGGTGAACCAGTTTCAAAAATCCCAGCCCACTCCTCGGGCAAAACTCGACACCAGACCTATGCAGTTTAAAAAATCGAGGCACCATTTTAAGAAATTGTCATCACCATTTTACAAAATAACCACTAGTATCTTAAGAACTTGCAATACCGTTTTAAAAGTTGTTATAACCATTTTACAAACTGGCTTCACCATTTTATATAATATTAACACCGTTTTACAAAATGGCTTCACCATTTTTAAAACTGGTTCACCAATTTATAAGTTGTTATCACCATTTTAAAACTTTCTTGTACCATTTTACAAATCACTATCACCATTTAAAAAACTTGCACCACCATTTTATAAGCTGTTGTCACCCTTTTAAAGTTTTCCATCACCATTTTAAAAATCTGCACCACCATTTCATAAACTCTTATCACCATTTTGGACAATAAACAAGTCTTACTATTGGCGGTAACGGCACCCCATAAAAACAATACACAGTTTTTCGAAACTGACATCCTTAAATTTTTTGGAAGAGCCCCAACCCTGAGGCTTCCAATATGGCAATCGGTCCGTGCAGTTTGACAAATAAATTATGGGAATTTAACTCCCCTGCCCAGGCACAGCAATCAGCACAGTGGGAACCATGAAAAATGTTCAGCAAGCAATACCAATGGAGCTAAAATCACACGAGGCAATCTCGTGGAAATTGAACGAGGCGCTTGATCGTATCCAGATTCTTTTCGCATTTAACAAATTAATAATGGCGCTGATCTGGAGAGAACTAAAAATCGATTTTCAGTTTACGCCTGCCTAAAAGATTGCGTTCTCCTTCTTCAAGCGCAGTTATTAAAGGTACGCTTTGAAAACATTTGAAACGCTACTTTTAAGTGTAAGGATCTTAACAAAACACTGTCAACTTTTAGCTCTGAGTAGCATTTAGAAAGTTTAAATAGCCCCTCTCTTAGTAGATAGGTGCGAAATCTCAGTTGGTTCAGATCTTCGTTGCAGGTTACGAAACCTAGAAAATACTAGAGCAGAAGAATCTTTCAACCAACAAGTGAATGGTCCACGAACATAATCTTGCGTATTTTTCTTTGCCTTTCACGAGCTATATTCGAAGCGTTTTGCAGGCAAATGAAAATTTTTAGACAGGCACGGGGAGAGGCCGCACATTGTGCATGCTCTTCGTGTTGCAGTACAAAACGTTAAAACGGTTCGCGTGACTGTCGTTAACTTGCCTCGTCCCGGGCGTTAAATATGCGGTTGTGAGTAAGGTCTCCCTTCCCAGAAGCCCCTAGCGCGCCGTCAGAAACCACGTGCTAACCAGACGCCTGGGGTTAACATTTATATAAGGGAAAGATGTTCTTTGAACCCAGAACTTGGAATTCACTGCTCTGTACACAACAATCTGAGACTGTGGCAGAGCTACAATAGGAACTCAATTTAAAAAATGGCTAAAAATTTCAACTACTAAGTTTGCACAGCTTCAACCGCGGGTTACAACTTATATTTGCTTTGATCTTTGGAATGCACCCGATTGCCGTTAAATCAGTTGTTTCTTAACCATTTCTAAAGAATTTGCCGGGTGAGGTTTTAGCTCAGAGTTCTTTTTTGGTGACCATGGTGTTTCTCAGAACATATACGAAGACATTTTTTAAAGTTAACTTCGGCATCCGCCATTTTGAACGCGGAGCTTGGCGACCAGGCAAACGGAGCGAACCGACAAGGAGTATTACTGGGAGACGTGGCTATAATTAACTCTAGACTTTGGGAGCACCAAAACACCAGTTGCTTGATAACCACGTTTCCTGGGAGAATTTGAACGAACATTTACAAAACAAACGCCAGAAATTTGAAAGTCGACCTCTACTTCGAGAACGAAAGTTCCCATTGGATAAAAGACATTATAAGTAACCAAAACCTTAACCCTAAAACTGTCCATCTGTAGATAAACATACCATAGCATATCGCTAAAAAGTGTCTGGAATTTTACATTCTCAGAGTTATATATTATAACCTAAATGAACCTTCAGCACAAATAAGCCCGTTCACTGAAAGAACTAGTTTCAATACTATGGTCCAGGCCGAACAGCAAACGATTCACTGAGCCGTTTTAGTTTGTGTTCAAGTTATTTAATAAGGTGTTTACAGTCGGAAAACGTTACCTGGAACACTTTCACGACCATCAAAAACTCCAAATGATTGAAGTGATCCAAGAGTCTTTGCTGATAATTGTGTGCTTTCATTTTTCCAGGTTACCATAAACTGACAAGCAAAGCAATCATCGTCAAGATTATTGCTACTTCAAATGACTGCACAGGAAGATTGGCGCAACCTAGTTTTTAAGGGTAGGCATGGTTCATACTGACTGGCGATTCAAGGAGTTCTCAAGGGTAGTTACACAGGTGTCAAATGGATTTTATGAGAGGAGATAATGAGATTGTTCTAATAGGAATTATTTTGAAAGTTAAAAGAGACTTTCCTTTTCTTGACGTTCAAACGGGACACCTCAGGGGTAGGTCAATATTCCAGTACCTAACCCTTGAATTACTTTCACGGTGAAAACATTAAAAATTAAGTAAACTCGATGAAATCAGCAGTAAAATGATCTCAACCCATTCTCGGACAAAAGAACAAAAATCCCGCAGCAAGCTTGAAAAAAATTCCTATAACTGACTGGAAGACTAGTTTTGTAAAAAAATGTTTTTCTGCGTTTCCGGGTAAGCCGTAAATGGGTTTTGGTCAATAATGGTTGATATGGTGTGTTTTTCGCCTTGGAGGATTGGTGTACAGCTTTAGCCCTTCGTCGGAACATTCTACATTAAAAAGAAATGCAAATCGGAAGTTTCGGTAAACTGTAGGGTTTTTAGAACAATACACAAGAGGAGTCCTACAGCGGTTAGACACAGATGTGCACAGCACTGTGACAGCGAAAACAAGCACAGCGCTGGGACATCGGTGGTTATGACAATGGTGTGACTGCCGTGACAACCGACAGCGCTGTTTTAGCGGTGGAAGCTAACACAGCTGTGACAACGATGTTTACATTAGTGTGACAGCGATGACAGCTGACAGTGCTGTGACAGCGGTGAAAACTGACAGCGCTGGCAGCTGACAGCACTGTGTACACTAGTGTGACAGCGCTGTCAGTTGCCACTGCCTTCACAGTGATGTGCACATCGCCGTCACACTAATATGTGCATCGCCGGCATACTAATGTAAACATCGCTGTCACAGCGCTGTCAGTTGTCACTGCTGACACACTAGTGTGCAAAGTAATGTTACAGCGTTGTCACTGTCACCGTTTTTACACCTTTGTCAGTTTACATCGATGACACACTAATGCTGCTGCCATCGCTGTCACACTACTGTCACTACCATTAATGTTACAAGTGGCATATTGTCACCAATGTGACATTAGTGTCGACAGCAGTGTGACTTAGTGTGAAATTCAACCGATGTGCCAACCACTGTGGAATTCCTTCTGTGTACTATTCTCCACCGAATTCCAGAAAAATTTAGTGAATTTTTGTGGAAGTCCTGGAGTGGTTAAAAGTTTCGAACCTTATTAAATTCTAAACCCACTTTCGAAGAACCGGACTTTTCAGGAAGTGGCATACAGCAGACTAAATAAAGTGATTAAACATAACTCAAAGAGCTGTCTGATATATTATTAGCAGGAGTTAAAAATACAACCATCTTTCGCATTTGCTGCTATCGTATGTCCCTAGTTTACATCAATAGAAGAGTTTACATTACACAACAGCATCGAGAACTGGGATTTCCTAAAATCTATGTCATATTCTAAGAATAATTCGTCTAGATTTGTCCATTACAAGCTATTCATTGCTTCATTGTCAAATATTGATTAACTTCAATACGAACTTTTCTTTCTAATAAATGATATTACCAGTACAAACAGCCCCTGTCCTCTAGGAAATGTTACTAACAGTATACATGTTGTGTACCTCTTGTTCACTGCTAGACAAAGGTCAGAACGCTCTCCTTCAAAACAAATTAAACTGATAATGACTTTTAAAAACGTATTGAATATCGAATTTGAGTATTGTATTAAGTACTTCTCTTTTTGCACTATGCAGTGGCGACAGCTGACAGCACAAGTCTATAAAATTGTGGAAGTTTTACCTCCAAACCTACAAAAATGATATGGTATCTACAACGGCCATGATTGCTTCAAAAGGAAGGAAATAGCTGGGAAAACAAAAGTCCATAATTTGAGAGACGTTTACTTAGCCATTGTAGATTCAATGATTTGTACATGAGGCCACATAGGGGTACATTGGAAGCTCTGCTCTCATTCCTGTCAGAAAAAAATCAGTCTCTAAAATCATAATTGCATCAGTCAGAAAAGAGATAAATCTTGGGCTTTTTCAGAAACGCAGTTTTCATAAACTGAGCTGACGTTATACTTTTTTACATAATTCTAACTAATGAGACTACAATACGCAACGTTAAATTGAAAAGAGTCCAATACTCTTTTCAGTTGCCCTTCCCTGGCAGCGTTCTAGTAGAAAACACGTCAATTTTTATATTAAACAACAAACTTGTGCCGTCAACTGTCAAAGTTCCGTATTGACTCGCCTTTAATCTTTATTACAATGTTGCTTTAAAGAAGCAACAGCTTCGCTTTATTCTATACTCATAACCCATTCCACTGTGATCCATCAGTTGGCAACGGGCTGACGTAGTTAAATGGAAAATGGCCTGTTCGATCATTGAGTTCGCCGAACCAGGATCCATCGTCGTTTTTTCTTATCACTTTTATTACATCTCCTTTCTGCAAAAGAAGAAGAAATGAAGATTTACATCACTACAAATTCAGGTTTAATGACAGCAGTTGGACTATGTTTAAAATACAAAAGTCTTACAAAAGTTACGACCGAAAAATGCTAACCGGGTAGAATCCAGTTTTGAGTGATTGAAGCTGACAGTAAAATGCTGACAACAAAATTAATCTTTACAGTCATGTTGTTACCACACAACGAGTACGTTCTAATGACCATATTCCGGAATGGGCATTCTATTTTGTCCTCTCGAAACACGTACAGTCAACAAAGAAAGCTGTCATCGTATGTATTTTTTGTTCTGGAATATGGTCAACCAAACTGACCCAAGACATCGAGACAAGAAAATAAAATAAAATAAATAGATTGAACATGAATGATGAAGGTCTCGTTAACTAATGATGTATAAAAACGATGGATGTGTCGACCTTTATAAAGAAAAGACATCTCGAGTTTTATCCTGTTTATTGGTGCGATAGACGAATCTTTGTTTGGTAATTTTGAGCAATGGTGTTTCATATTTCGTGCTGAAAAGGTTCTTTCCTTAGCTACTAAATGTTTTCAAAAATAAAAGTGTTTGGAATTTATTCTTTCTCGAAATCTAGCTAAATTTCTAAGCATGAGTTTGTATAAAGTTCGAAAACTTTGATATTAGTAAACGTTGTCAGAAGGTCACATTGAGAAGGTCCACAGCTAACATCAGAAAAAGGTTGCTTTCCAAGTAATAGAAGTTCCAAGGGTGATGCATTTTGAAGCTGTGCTCAGGTTCAAAGTTCCTAGGACTTACGATATTTAGCCCTTAGAATACGATACAAAAAGGAATACGGCTTTTACTTGGGTTTGCCTTTCCGTTCCGTTCCAAGACTGTGATTGAAGTTAACACTGTAGAACAATATCATTGTGGACTGAATTGTAAAACTTACCCTAAATGCGAGTTGTGTTGGGTCATACGGTAAACACCGGTCCATTATTGCTCCAACGTATTCGTGTCCATCTCTCTATAATTTAGACATAGGGACCCGGTTACGACTCTTAATTATGAGCTAGAGGTGACAAACGGACCGTAATAAAAAAAAAACAGCGACTGGTACTTTTACCCACAATTCTTAGCACACAAAAACCCTAAAACGGTTCATATAAACGCACAGTAAAATTCTAACAGCTCCAAATCTACTATACACAATGCTGTTAGTACAGGATGAACTGGCTTTCTGCGTAACTACTTGCTGTGTAGGGTTCGCAAGATGTTGTGGGAAAACGTACATTTGCCTTTTTTGGTACGATCAGGGTTTACAAAACAAAACAGGCCAAACAACATTTCCCAGTTTTTCCATTGGAAAATGGTGTATTTAGTGCAAAAAGTTGAGACAACTGGTAAAAGCTGAATCCCTAATAACAATAGGAAAAAGAATAAACAATAGCTCTTTTCCAAATTACGCTTCGAGTCATGCAAATTGGTGGATTTCAGGGTTTCAAGGATTACAGCAAATGTATGAGAACTTAGCAGAAAACACCCACTTGACGTTGTGCTGTTCACAGGAACTGAATCATGTTCAAGAAATGTATATTTTAAAAGGGAGATGTTGACAGTTGCTGACATCATTTTTGCAAGTGTCTTCAGCAGTTCATAATACACAAACAAAACCTTTTCTTTCTAAACCAAAATGAAAACTATCGAATCAAATTGTCATTGACAGGAGCTAAGCAAACACTCCAAACAACAAAAAACAAAGCTTCTAGGAGGCTACAAAGGAAAGTGAACTCAATTTAACACAAAAGCAATCTTTTTTGGTGTTAAAACTAAATTTCTGCTGGAAATTCTGAAGTTAATATTTCTGATCAGTACATTGTAGTTATTAAGGATTTTCGTATTTCTGATAGGAAATTAGACCGCCTAGTTTATGCAAAACGAAAAACTACTTGTAATTCTAAAGCAAACCAATCACAGATTTACCAACACACTTTTAAGTCTGTAACAGACTTGAAATATAGCATTGCCAAAATGTTAACATACGTGCAACGTTATTATACAAAGGTTATTCTAAAGATTTTATTCTAACAATACATTATAACCATACAAAAAACAACACAAAGACAATCGAATCTCAAAATTATTTGGAAACTTTGAGACACCAAACTCCTTTTCGTCAGTGTCTTTAGGTAGAATAACTGTTTCTTGTTGTCTCACTCCCCTTTCTCTTTAAATACTTTGTCGTTAACAAATGTAAGGGATACGCTGATGAAGAGCCAAACATATAATTTGTTGCTCAGTTAACCACTTCGTTTATTGCTTATTCAGGGTTTCTGCAACTACACTCACAAAATTTATTCTAAAATCCGAATTGGAAAGTTTAGGAACAAAATTTTCTTAAATCTTTTATTCAAAAGTTTCATTATCGGCCAACTCAGTATGGAACTTACAACTTTTGCTCCAACATACAACAATAGTTTTTAGCCATAAAACAAGGAAAAGTAAGCGAGCCCTTCTTTGATTATAATAATAAACGATAATTTTTGAACAAAATTTAAGACCTTTGAGACCTCACGGACAAAGAAGACATTTTTAAGGCCTCAAAAAATAATACAAAATCAAGCAAAGCGAAAACCCTGTTATTTAAATACCTACAGTAATGCTACCCAGTTCCTAGACTGTCAGACAGAACACTCACACCAATTGAAGCCACAAGTCTATCAGTAACAACTGGCCTCACGTATAATTTTATTAATGCTAACAGCACAATTTTACAATGACAGCTTCCGAGCTGTTCTGCCTTTATTACGTGCTTTAGTACAAAAATGGATAATAATACACAATTATTACATGGAGTTAATTAGTACATTGTATAACTTTGGCCGGCACTGTCTTGGTATCAACTCCCGTGGACTGCTGTGTTTTAAAACACTTTTTGAAATTCTCAACTCTAGAGCTTCAGACAATAACTAACATTAATCTTTTAAGACAAACAAATTAAATGGTCTCATCATTATAACGCGAATTAAATTTTTCTATTTTCAGAAACTGGTCAACTTTGTTTCGAAATTTGCTGGAGACAAAGCTGTGGCAGTGAGGAGATAAGTTTATAAACAAAAACAATATTGCGACGTGTGCCTTGTGGACGTGTCCTCTTAGAATGCTTCCTTTCCCTCTAAACAGTCTAAGGTTCCGCCCAAGTCACTCCGTTGTCTACACAAAAGTGGTCTCTGTTTAAAAGAGTATTTGATTGAAGGTGACCAAAAACAAAGCCAAGAGCAAGAAAAAAGAAATCAAACGATAGTGTAGCAACGAAAACAACCTTTGGTAACAATTTTGCTTGGAAATTTAAAAGAACAAGCAGTAAAATACCTTCGACAAACGAACAACCCTAATTATAATTTGTCAATTACATGCTGTATCAGCACTTGCCCCCCTCCAACCCCTCCTCCAAGATCCTGCACCACATCTCCCCCCCTCCCAAGATCCCCACCTGTCCCTCTCCACTCTTTAGCAAACATCTTCCTGAACTAATCGTTATAAATGTTCAACTTAAGCCCACAACTACTGGATGAAAATACCTTGTTCCACGAATGTTTTGTGAGTTATGGATACATCGAAAACAAGCCAAAAAGCTATATTTAGTTCTCAATTTTCTTAGAACATTTTTTGACTCATTTTTTCCCTTAAATTTACCAAAATATTTGCGGGTTTACCTGCAGCCAAGTCATTCATTTCAGACCTAGAGCTCTTAAACTCTCGGAGCAGGAGTGTTAAAAACTAACAGGCCACGAGTAGTTCATGCATCACGTTCATAAAGTAATTATCTAACAAGATACATTTTACCCTCGTAAACTTCATATAATTCTTTAAAGCCTTGTCTGTCTCCATATGGATTCCCAATATTTTACAAAATAGCCCAAGCGTCTTATTATGGGAATGAGGTATGAAAGTCTAAAGACGTTTGGCCAGTTCTGAGAAGATTACTTAGAAAAGTCTCGTTTCCCTTTAAGTTAGTTTGGATAGAAAGGCTAGCTTCTCTTGTCTTTCACTCACTACATATTGCCCGGTTGGTTAGTAATCTTGAAACTGTTATCCACCATAAGATATTTGGAGATTGAGCCACTCCACACCGAGTTTGTACATCAAACAAACCGATGAGAATAGTTAGGTGTTTAAAAAAACTGCTGCTCACTTAAAAAATGAATACATTCTGCAGGCACAGATCAAGAATTCTTGTGACGTGGGTTTGGTTACCAAATTTTCCAACAAATAAACTACCATTTAAGTCAAAGTCTACGGCCGTCTATAAAAACGAGGTCGAAATCATCGTTTATCCTTTGTTTAAAGGTGTCAGAAACAGTAGCTAGACAATGGTTAACGTTTAGGCGTTGTTTAAGTAACTGGCCCCAAATGATTTCAAGTGAGTTTCAGTGTTCGTTCAAACCAAGTGAACAACTTAACCTGGATCCGCTACATGTACGATGACAGCATGGACTTAAATACCAGTAGCGTACTATACACAAAACGAACAGTAGCAACAGTCCAGATCTTCATGATATGTCAAAAAAGACTTATTTAAACTCCATTCCACGAAGCACCACTGGAGGGTGCTTGAACATAATTGAATGGAAAATGGCCAGTTCGACCATTCAACTCTCCGAACCAGGTTCCATCGTCATTTTTTCTTAGCACCTTTATCCAGTCTCCCCTCTGAAAAATGGAAAAAGAAAGAACTTAGTTCCTAAATTAGCAAAACATCTCGTTGGCCTTCCAAACTAAGTTTTTGTAGCAACAGCAATAATGGCAACGGAATAATAATACGTACTAACAAAAACAACAGTTTTCAGTAAAAATTTAACGACAACAGAGTCAACAGCTAATAAAAGCAATTAAAAACAGCCAACAGCGCCTGGTTCTTAAATTATCAAAACAACTGTCGAATTTATCAACAACACTGTCTCATACCGCGACGTTACAGTGGTACAGCACTAGTATTCATAGCATTAAAAGTCATAACGACGACAACAGCAGCAGCATCAGCGGCAACAACAACAACAGCAACAACAGCAACA
>JAOBRG010375433.1:0-11520 GCA_027574985.1 Umimayanthus nakama
GGGGGAGGGGGGAGCTCCCATATTTTATACCCAGAAAAATTCCTAAGCTCAGAATTGGTTAACCCAAAAATATTCCTATGTTTTAGCATACCCAAAAAGATCCCATATCAACAGTAAATTGCACTTATATTATTGTTGGTTTCAGCTGATGAAAAATACAGTACCCAAAAAACCCCTGTGTTTTTTTCGACTTAAAATAAATAAATACCTTGGACCATGTCAGTAAAATATGTGAGTGGGGTCGCTGGGCTCAATTTTACTCTTTGAACACAACTTACTTTGTTTTGGACTTACCATGTTATAGATAAAAACCAGGAATAAAAAAATTACCATAGGTCAAAATTGATCAAATACGAGTTAGTAGTCATTTATAGCATTTGTTGTCCAAGTCAGACACCAACTTCACACCAAACCTTTCAGCAAAAAACATACCTACCATCTTTGTTGAACAAAATTTATGTTCAGTTTAATGGCAAGTGCAAAAATAACAGTAATTGTCAAAACTAGTCTCCAAGTGCTTACTTCTGTCCTGTCCATACATGATTGTGTTCTTCTAAACAAGCTAGTGAGAATCAGTAAATTTTATAATGCAATGCACCGGTACCTCTAAACTTGATGAAAAAGTAATTGTCACACCACTTCTTGAACTTTTGGTAGTATGATTGATGGTGTTGATCACAAGCATTCTTAAGGGTCTGGTGAAAATGCTTCACATCCTGAAAGTAAACAAACAAATAAAGAAATAAACACAGATAAATAAATAAACTAGAAGTTACCAATGGTAATGGGTAGTGCTGCAAGAAACTATTATTATAAGGTTAGAAAAGCAATAAAGTAAATCACCTTCTACTTTGCTTTGTAAAACTTTGTGTATCTTTTGCTTAATATGTTTCCACCTTCTTGTTCAAGCTTGCAAATGTCTGCCTTCTCGCCACTATTAATTGATTACACCTATTTCAGTGTCTTTTGCAATTCTGGCATTTCTTTGAGTTTGACAGAAGGTGTTCCTTCCAGTTTGATATGTAGCAGATGAATTAAGAACTCTCAAGTCTCATCACTTATCGCTTTCACACAGTTTTTAAAGCAGGTCCTCTGAGTGACTAATTGATCTGTTCAGTTAGCTACATCATGGCCATGCATGACATTGGGAAAGGGACTGGCCTCACTTCACTCAGCATTCCGAGCATTCACTGCATAACAGAGTCATAGAGAGCTTGCTTCATTCGCGCACTCACAAAATCATCTATAGCGAGCCAGCCAGCCAGTCCAAAAGTCAACTTTGGAACCAGCATGGCTACTACAATTGTGCCAAAGCCTACTCGGCCAGAACGGCCACAGGAAGCTCGTCTCGATTAGTGAAATAAATAATAAAATTAATTAATAAGTTCACTGCCAGTTAATCAGTTAATTAATTAATAGACAAACAGATATAGTTAAAAAAAGATAGATTGAATTTACACAATTACTGTAAATAAATAAAAATAAATAGGCAAAATATAAAAAAGAAAAAAAGGGGTTTGTCAGATATCCTGGACCCGAGAAAAAGTGCATGATTTTGATGAAAGTAATTTCAAAGCATTTTTGATGCAAAACAAAGTAATGGATCGCTAAATTAAACTCTTCACCAGGGCTCTACCTTTTCCCTTGCTGACAGCATAGCGGCAGTCTTGTTTGTAGGTAGTAAAAAAAAATTGGGAATCACATGTTTATCCAACCTGACATATACTAATTCAAACATGTGAGCAAAGGAGAAAAACCCTGTGGGGAGGGGAAGGGAAGACTCATATAACACAGGTTTAGCTAAAGGCCTACATGTACAGAATGTTTAAGTCTTCCTTGTTCTTGGGTGTCTAATTTTAAGCCAAGATGACCAATTCAGGGACCACAAAGCTGCCCCCCAATATTTTCAAAATTTTAACCAGTTAAAAACAAAGTGTCATTAGCACTCCCAATATCAAGTCTCTACTGAGCCCCTCAATCTCAAAGTAGAGGTAAAGGCAAAAGATTAAGTGGCTTTCTTTAACAAGGGGAACATGTGACAGTAATTAAATAAGTTACTGATAAACTTGTGGCCCTCGGTGCACACTTCACCCCTTTCCTCTGTCGGTGCTCTGTTTTACAGATATTTAAAGCTCAAACTACATAGATCACAAGAAAGTCAAAGCAGATGTTGGAGTCCACAAGGAACCTCCAGCTCCGAAGACCGCGCACTAACCAACTGAGCTTTGCCTGCACCTGTAGTAGCTCCCTGGTCCCTGTAAGTTTGAATGTTTCCTGACTTGGCTGAACAATAACAAGACTACCACTTATCATATGTATGCTACCAATCATCATGTACACACCTCTTCATCAAGATAAATTGGTGTCAGATCAGTGCCTCCCCCAAACCAACATTTTTTCCCTTCATCATCTTCTACTTCAAAATATCGGTAATTGAAGTGCACAGTGGGGATCATTGGGTTAACAGGATGCATGACCGAGCTAACCCCAGCAGCAAAAAATGGAAGATTTTCACCCTTCAGCTTCTTTCCCCTGCTTGTCATTTGTCGAATGGCTTCTGGACCCAGTCTACCATGTACAACAGACACATTAACACCAGCTTTTTCAAACACTTTTCCTGTAAAGGAGAAAGCATTCTAGTTGGTTACAACTAATTCTCAAGGAATGGCATTGACTACTTTAGTCTTACAGTGCTGAATAACTTTGTTGACTGACATTTCCAAACTAAATTCAGTTTGCCCGGTCAGCATGAATACGAAAGTTATTTTAAGCCCTGTATGCTAAGTTTTTTATCTTTCCATCAAAAAAGATAAAATTTTCTTCAACTATTTCTTTAAATTGTTTAATTGTCTATGAATGTTTCGAGTAGGTCTAGGCAGTTTGTAGTTCACCTTGGGCATTGATTTCCATTTCATCAAGTACATCAATCTTGATTTTGGATCGATCCTGTGTTTTGAGTTCTCAACAAGAGCCAATGAAACAGGAATTATGTTTTAGTAACATTTAGACTATTAGTAAGCCTATTTGTAAAAAGGGCCATTTAGAATTTTCAGCTCATTATTGAATTTTATTTAAATGTTACTTTTGCTTGGTATAGCATAACTGCAGTTTCAAGAAGTTGCACTAATAATTTAAACAACTTTAAAAAAATCAAACTACATTTAGAAACCACATCTAAACATTATGCTGCAGTTTCATTATAACTGCACATTCACTGTGGTTGCTGCATTAAAGACAAGGGGAGTCAGCAGTCAGTGTTCTAGCTAGGCCAAAACGACCGGGTGCAGCCCCCTGTTGATTTTTTGTGTTCCTGTACATTGTCCTAATGAAGAGTTGTGGTAAAAACCAAATATTTTGAGGTTTCCATGAGTGCACCATGTTGTTTTTTAAAACTGGCTACAACACTGCGACTACTAATGTCCATCTGATATTGATTACTAACAGATAAATTTTCCAATGATCAATTGATTACTTAACAATTTAGCATAGATCTAAAATAAATGATTTTTTGGCTTTATTTTTAAAAGCAGTCACAATGTTTCAACAGAACTTTTTTTAATGTTGAGCACAGAGCTATGCTAGATTGCAGAATACTGTCACTATACCCCTCCACTCAAGTTAATTCATTACCGCTCATTTCTCGTTCTATAGAAAGATGAGCACAGTGGATTCCAGAACAAAAGTGATGGCAAAGGGTACTCTGCAATCTCTCCCTGAGCTGTAGAGGGTACGGTACTCCTCCCCCTTGCCCATCCCCCCCTATCACCACCACTATCACTATTAACTTAACAAACTACTACTAACTAGATAATAACTTGCTGGCTACTCACCGTCTTGTATCACGCACGAAATCCCACCACCTCCTTCTTTCCTTTCCCATCTGTCGATCCGAAACTTCTGCCCATCAATGGCTGAAATCTTTTTGCAAACCTCGGCTTGGATACTAAGAATCATCAGCTCCATTCGGGTGCGCATGCTTTCGCTGTTCATTTCCAGCTCTTCAATTTCGGTTAGAGGTTTTGCCATGAAGTCGCTCCAATCTAGCTTGCGTTCATATGCAGCGAC
The DNA here is from genome assembly GCA_027574985.1 of Umimayanthus nakama. Taxonomy (NCBI): domain Eukaryota; kingdom Metazoa; phylum Cnidaria; class Anthozoa; order Zoantharia; family Parazoanthidae; genus Umimayanthus; species Umimayanthus nakama. The sequence continues at coordinate 4,066 of JAOBRG010375433.1, forward strand.
AGTTCCAATGGTAAAACTCGCTCCAATGCCGAAAGCAGAAAACCCAATCAAGTACTTTCCGATTTTTCCTGCCTTGCGGAGGGAAATACTTGCAACAGCGCGGTAAGCAAACATGGTGGCGGTGTTTTCTTGTGAGCTGAGATCTATCAACTGATGAAACCGTTGATTAGAGGTTCACTATGCACTTACAGATATACTTGTTGCAGAATTCAACTTTTTCAATTTAGTTTCCTTGTTAGACTAAGGCAAGAGTGGAATGCACCGACCCTTCGTGGTCACCGTCCGTGCAAAATCAAACCTCGTACCCAGGCTCCTCGAGTGTCAAGCAAAAATACCGCTGAATTTAACACTTTGGGGCTCAAAGTTTCGGGCTGCATATGCAGGCTCCCGGATGCTAAATTCCTCTTCTCTGTGGCTTTTGGCAAGGTAGGAAAGTTATGTGGTACGACATAGGATCTTAATAAAATCACAACTGTATAAAGTCATCTGCGGTTATACTTGTTTTCTAGAGTAAAATCAATTGTTCCCTGATCTAACTATTGTGTTATTTTGTGCGACTGTGGGCATATGATTGAAAAAAACGCGATTGTTTTTGTCGTAGTATTTGGAAAGTTCCACATGACAGTGCTTGATAACATAAATAGTAACTTCTTCGATTGTATATGCCCTTCATGAAGAAAGTTGCTGCGCTGATTCTAGTCTATATTTTGAAATATAAGGGATAAAAAGCTTTCCATGTTCATGGTTTTGTGAATAACTCTGTAAAGGAAATAGACTTGCAACAAGTCTGTGCCAAAACATAATCGCTTTTAAAATTTATCATTTTTAATATGCTTGTAGATGGCGAAAGTCCACACATCCCGTAACAAGGAGCTCGCTCCTGGAATAGGTAGGTACAGTCGCTCAGCTATCTACAAGAAGCGGGCGCTGTACAAACGCAAGAAAACTGGCGTAAAGAAGGTTGTTAAGGAAGCAGCCAAGACGAAGGTGAAGGAGATCGGTGGTGACAAGAACGGAGGTTCTCGAGTCGTACCGGTTCAGAGAGAGGTGAGTTTCCTGGAAAAAGCCGGGGAAACGATTCAGCTGTGTAGAAAATCGGTGTCTGGAACTCATCAAAGCTAGTGTTGTTAGAGGAAAATCTTGTCTTACAGTGAGTATACTTAAGACCAATAGGAGTAGGTTGTCTTGTTCTTGTCAACCACTTCCATGAAGTTGGTGAGGAATTTCATTAATACCACCAGACATGATGACACTCGGAGAAATTAGCGTAATAGGCTATAACAAGTTCGAGCCAAAATAAAGATTATGTGATGTGATGTGATTCAATGTTGTATGCATAGGATTTGCGTAACTAATTGTGGTTTTATTGGTTATTGTGAATGTGATCTGAGAGAATGTTTCATAGTATGCTGAGCCAAATGAATTTGGAAAACCTATTAAGTTTTACCTGCAGAGTACAACTGCAGCTTCTTGCCTTTCAGAATCAAATTAAGTCTGATGTGTGGTAAATTGGTAATATTTATGTTTAATTTTATTGCAATATTAGCCATTTGTTGGGCCATGATAACCAATTGCTGTGGTCCTATTGGCTAATGTGCTAGAGAGAATGTACCATTTACTGAGCCATACCAGGATGTGTTTTCTGTTTCTGTTATGGGAATTAAAAATGGAACATCCACATTGTTTTTGTGCAAAAATTTTACTGTGTTAACTAGTCCCTGAAATTGGTATCTGCACTTCTGCTACTCTACTGTGCATTAATATTTTATACAAAATCCCAGCAGATGGCACAGTGATTGTGACAATTGCAAGCAATGTTTTGTGTCATGTTAGAGTATGCCCCAAAAAGTTCAATGTATCCACCAAAGGTTTTCAAAAGATGAATGTGTGGAAGTTGAAACAGACAGGTTGGGAGTTGTAGGTTTATCAGAGATAAGAGATATTCACCAAGACAGTAGGATAGCAGGGTTCAAAATAACATTCACAAAATATGCCAAAATTTTGTAGGCAGTTTCATGTAGCTCAAAATTTTTGCCAGCCAATTTTCAAGCAATGAAGTGTATGTTTAATTTTATTACATGGGTGTATTTCAACCAATCAGACATGGCAATTTTGTTTTAACTATGGGCGTGTTTTGAGTAAACCAGACATGACCTCAGCTTACCAGCATTAATGAAAATAAAGTGCTATTCAGAAGCAAAATAGTTTTGATGTTCAAGCACTATTGAAATAGTAAAAGCAGTTCTGCCGGTATTTGTTTTAAGTTATAATGTGGAATCAAAAATGACCAGCAATGTCCTAAAATTGCCGGCTGTTGCCCGCAGCCGGCAGTTATTTTGAGCCCTAAACTGGGATGAAAATTTGTGTCAAAAATGAAACCAGTGTGTGGTCATTGTGATTTGCAACCAGTTATTTTAAAAATAGTGAACAATAGTCCTTTTGAAGTGGGGCTCAAATTGTTTGCACATGCTGACAAGATCCAAATAGCTTCATTTTGTAGCCATTGAGCAAACACAAAAGGAAATGTGTGTTGTTGTGTTTTTTCCCACAATTATGTTGCGGCAGTTGAGTTTATGAAAAATGCAAAACTGCGGACTAACTGTTATATCTAGGTATCAAGTGACTGCCTAGACAATAAAAATGGAAGAAAACCTAACTTTGTTAAGCACTTCTGTTTAGGCTTTTCAGCAAGTATTTTTATTTATTAATTTCTTACTTTAACCCTCACAGACCCAAGCATGCTATTTTGATGTATTGCTGAGTTCTCCTTAACTCTAGTATTCTGGTAAACAAGTTTAATGGAAGAATTTTGTTTTTTGTCTCAGATAATTTGCTGTGTGTAATCAGTTGCTTTATATGCATTACCAAAAAACTTGTTTGTATGTGGGTAATGTTTACATGTTGATAAACTGGTTAGGACTGAAAGGGTGGAAATAAATGTGAAAAAATGAGAGCCAGAAAAAATGTATTAATTTTAGTATTAAAACATTTACACTTTATTTCACTTCAATATCAGTCAAGGTACTACCCAACAGAAGATGTGAAACGACCACTTGCCCACCGCAAGAAACCTAAGCCAGCCAAGCTACGCAAGTCAATCATTCCTGGAACTGTTCTCGTTCTTTTAGCTGGACACCACAGAGGCAAGGTATTTGCAGACCAGAGTTGAGATCTGTAACACCATAACTTTTAAGTATAGCCCCCCTGACCAATTTGAGAAGCAAAATTCCTTCTAAATTGTTATTTTTCCCCCCTGAATGCATAGGTTTTCATTTTATAGGATCCTATGGATGAGTAATGATATAGACATTTGGGTGATTTAACTTTGCAGCTGAATTTTTACTCAAACAGTGTGTTATGGAAGTTTTATCTGCAGAGTATTACTGCAGCTTCTAGCCTTTCAAGATTCAGATTGTTTAAAGTAAATGCTCTGTAAATATGTAAAATTTGTTTAAACTTTCTTGCACATATTAGCATCTTTTTGGGCCATGATAACCAATTGCTGTGGTCCCATTGGCTGTTGTGCTAGAGAGAATGTACCATTTACTGAGCCATACCAAGATGTGTTTTCTGTTTCTGTTATGGGAATTTAAAATGGGATATGCATGTTAAAAAATTAATAAACAAACATAAACTATTCAGTTTATTTGTTTGTTTTTTTTGCTCTAAAACAGGAACCTGATTCCCATGCTTAACAAAGTTCTGTTTTGAAAGATGACTTTATTTTAATGCCATTCACATCTTCAGTTAGGTTACTGTTCACCTTGAGCAGGGTTCAATTTTTCATATGTAACTTTGTTAACATGCATTGGTTACCCACAAACCTGTAATTACACCAATGGAAAGGTCATGAAACCAGCTAGATGATGGTGATCATGTTTTTAAAAAAATTAAAACATATGCAAGCTTCATAATTAAAACTAATTCTCTCACTTCTAAATGTCAGTGAGGCTGTCAGCTTCAAATAAGGCCATTTGTAGTTTGCTTATCAGTTTTAGACCATTTGCGCTTTAATTCCATCCTGGCGATTTTTGATTGAAATCTTTTTTATTTTTCTGCAGGAATTTGAAGAAAATTCCCCATTTGCAGCTTACAAAACTGCACTGTTTGGATCATAAAAAATAAATGAAGCAGAATTTCAAAATTGGCCAGGATGGTTTTCATCTTCAGCTATTATTTTACAAGCTTGCCAAATTTGATGGCATGATGTTCAAAACTAAGGGAGCATTGACCCTTTGCATTGTCGCAGTTTTAGCCAAAACACGTCTCAAAAAGTTCACCCCTAAAGTATGCTGCACGTCATATACAATTTCATTTCCGGTAAAAACTTTTGTTTGTCTTTCCTCACAAACTAATAGACGTATTGAAAATCAATTCTGTACTTACTAAAAGCTCCTTTTAATGTATACTTCTATTCTGCAAAAATCTCAGTTTCGATAATTTTGTTTTGATCCATTTTAACATGAATGGTAACCTTAATACTAAGCAATTCTGCTTATCATTGCTTCTTAATTGTTGTTTCTTCTGTATGGTCTGAATGGCGTGTCTTAAGAAAAACATATTGCTTTGTCTTGAATTTTCAACAAAATTGTTTTTTTAAACATTTGATATTTTAAAAATAAGGACAAGTACACTCGTCAACTTTGTCATAGTCTAAAGGTAAAATGAGGAAGTGCTTAGTACTTTTACAGCAGAACTTCTTTTGCAAGCAAGAAAAACGCTGTAAGCTCAATTCATGCGTTTCCTAATCCAACTTTGACTTCTGGTCTTGCACTAGGTATGGCCAGACCCCTTCACTCGTTAATTCTGTTAAATACATGTACTTGTGGTGTTTGAACTAAAAGGTCTTATCTTTTTCAATAGCGAGTGATCTTTCTGAAGCAGTTGGCTTCTGGGCTTCTACTTGTCACTGGTGGGTACAGTTGTTTTGTATTTTCTGAATTAAACATAGGTCATGTTTTTTGCAAGCTCACATCATTTTTGTTGCTGTGCAGTAGTTTGCTTTTTTATCAGGCTGAACTTAGTTTCTGGCTTTTTCCCATATTAATAAACTCTCTGCACAAAATCATCTATTTCAATGGCAGAATGAAAGCTCAGTCTGTATAGAACAATCCAGAAATAGGTAGGAAAAGAAATTAACCTCCATTAGAATTTTGCTTAGCGTGTATGTTTTTATGATTTTACCAAAAATTGAAACAGATTTTCTGTAATAAAGTGACCCTGTACACATTTTAACATTCTGACATACAGCTTACATCCCTTCCATCCCTAAAATGTATCTGAATAAGCAAACTTTTAGTTTCACACCTTGTTTCAAGACTGCTTGCATCTGTCCAGTTAATTACAGTCACCTAAGAACTTGACTTGTGTTGCTTTGTAGGTCCATTTAAGGTGAATGGGGTCCCCTTGAGGAGGGTGGCACAGTCATATGTGATCGCAACCCAGACACGTGTGGATATCAGTGGAGTTACCCTCCCAGAGAACCTCACAGACGACACCTTCAAGAGGGAACCTAGAAAGAAGAAACGCTCAGATGACATGTTTGAGGAAGTCGACGAGGTACGATTTTGTATCAGTTCTAGTGAAGTCTGGTTTAGATTTTCTTACAGGGCAATTCCACTAATGAAGAATTTGGTGTTGCGGAGTAAGGGTACCATTTTGTTGTGCAAATTGTATTAAGAGACTGCTCTCTTACAAATTTAAAATTCCGTTTGCATAACTTGACTTGCTACGTATGGATGTCCCCTTTAAACCTTACCCTGGCTGGGAATGACTTTCAAGTGCCCTGGGATTTTATTTGCAACTTCCTAGAAGCAGAGAAAGTATGGAATGTGGGAGTACCCTGTCCCTAAAATTTATTCTGTTGTCACTGCATTCATGTTTTTAAAGTATTTGTTTATGTTCATAGTATTTAAGTCAAGACGATATATAGCCAGTTGAAGTGATCTGGAGTCAATAAAAGTCATATTCTGATGTCGGTAAAAAATCCAAGGTTGAAAAATACCAGATGATTCTGCAATGCCATGTACACATAATTAGTAACCTAAGTAGTAAAAGATGCATCACAGATCATTGAACTAATTGATCAACTATGGCCTTGTTACCACAAGTAGGGAACACTGTTTAAGGTTCCACTGTGTAGCAGTTTTAATTGATTATGTGCCAACTGTATCATTTTCAGGAAAAGAAAGTAAGTGAGGAGAAAATTGAAGACCAGAAGAAGGTGGACGAGCAGATCATTGGTTCCATTTCCAAGGTCCCTCACCTAAGGAAGTACCTCCGATCTTTGTTCACCCTTCGGAAAGGACAGTTTCCGCACAAAATGGTGTTCTAAGCCAGATGTATAAATAAAATAAATTAGCAGAAACGCTTTCTTGACTCTGTCTTTTTGAATGGAAGAAATGCAGATTGATAATCTCTCTGTAGCTATTGCTGTTTGCTGTATTAACTTTCCAGACGTCTGTCAAAATGTCAATGAATGGAAGTAAAATTATTATCCCCCACCTAACTGTGGTCATCCTATGCCAGCTGTCTCTCCCCCGCCCCCTCCCCCACTTAACAATAATTGTTAATTATTAGTCACCGAAGGCGACGTGAATATCGGCGAATAGTCACCGAGACGAAGTCGAGGTGACTATCGCGATACTCGCAGAGCCTGGTGATTATTCGAGGAAACAACAAAAACAGCAAACTATTTAAAAATATTTTATTTTTCATTAAAATAAACACGCGCTCGAAAAGTGTAAACAAACTTTCCTGTTTTGAAAAACTGTTTCGCGAAAGGAAAATTTTGCTTAATTTACCAACCTACCTTTGAATATCTTGACTCCAAATTTTGTAGCGTCTTTTGAGGCACGGCATTTTCTTTAAACTGCTCAATTTGCGACTCCGAAAGATCAACAAATCTGGCCGCCATTTTCAGAGAGAACGAAGTTCTCGACCAATCAGCGCGCGCCGTTTTCGATAATCGCCACTGCAATTTTACTAATTAACATTAATAGGCACATAGTTATATTAAACCTTCAAACCTACGGGAAGTCATTTTTCAAGTCAACTTTCATTTTTACTGTTGAAGTAATGGAAAACTTCTAACAACGGAAGTATTTGTTGTTCCTTTTGGGTTTGTTGTTCACTGAAGCAAATTGACCTCGGTTATACAGCGCCGTTTGTATGTTACGGGCTTACTGTGCGCACGTGAAATGATGTTCAAGTTTCTCAAGAAAACCAAACTTCTAAATTACTTAGGGGGCGTCCAAAAATCGATGTGGCACCGCTTAACGTCCATTGGACGTTAAGAGGGGAGGAGGTTCAGAGGGTTGCCAGTGGACGTTAAGGAAAAAACGCTTAAAATGGTGTAAGTATTGAAAGAATAAAATCGGCATGCTTTATAAAGTTGAATCGATGTAATCTTTAATACATTACCAAGCTCATTTGTGTCTGTCGGGTCAGCTCTAT
>JAOBRG010375444.1:0-11520 GCA_027574985.1 Umimayanthus nakama
TTGGTTGAATGCAATCACGCGATTTGATAGACGCACGGGCGTGCGTCTATCGAGATTTAGATGCACGCTCGCGCCATGCTAAAAGCGCGCGAAAAATTGCCAGCTATGTTCTAATGTTCAATATCCATGGAACACTGAGAATGCGCGTTCATTCTTACTGATAAAAATCCGTTGAGATAACGGCGTAACGAGTGGCAAACTTTGCTTATTAATATTTTTAATGCACGTTTAAAAGATCTAGCTGGAACGAGCTTGTATTTTCAAATTGGCGTGTAACGTGTTATATAAAAGGTCAGGAGAGAGCAATACTAAGATTACGGTTTGTGCGTTTACTACAGACATCAAAGCATTTAGAGGTTAGTGTAAATACTCAGCTGTCTTGTCTAGTTTTTTGCTATCAAAGTTAGTCGAGGAACACAACTTTGAAATTTTCTTGCTACAATATATACCATACCTGTATATATTCGAATAAGCGCCCACCCCGAGTAAGTGCCAACCCTGATGGCCAAGAGGTTAATAAGCGCCCAGCCTAAAACACCCCCCTCCCCTCCCTCAAAAAACCCCCGCAAACATTTCGTTTAATGTTAGACGAGCATTCTCTCTTTGTTTTGTTTATGTAAATAAGCTTACTGGAAATATGTGTTAAAACGATGAAAATTTTATCGCGTACTTAGCCTTGAAGAAACGCCCACTTCAAAAAAACCCTGCCTAAAAGTCCATCAAATACTAGCAATTTCTCCAGTCCTACCTATTTAGCTAAATGATAATTTAAAAAAAATAATCAATTGATTAACCATTTAATTTAAAATAGTGCTACTTACAGTAACAACTGTTATTTTGATCCCTGCATGTCATACGTTGCGTTTTATACGTCTTGTAGTATTGACATAATTAAAAACAGACAAACAACGTGAATCTTAGTGACCCATGACGTACATCTGTAAAGCTGTCTATAGCGACAGAATGGGCATGCCCTTAACTCCAATTGCCCTTGTCAAAATAGTACAGCAACTAACATGGCATCGAAATCCCTGACGCAAACTCAAATAACGATCACAGGTCAAAACTTAGGACTGTGGTAAGGTTTTGCCTGTAATCGCGATCAGTAGTGCCTTAAAAACTCCTCAACCCTTCCTTTAGGTGCTAGAAGAACGGAAGATGGGATTGTTGTCAAGTAAGTGGATAGTTTTTATAAATTTATGTATGAACTAGAAAGAAAGTCAGTGATAACGATACATGTACAATATGAGTTGTATTGATTAGAAAACTGGTGCGTAAAGGGATTTGTTCAATTATAGGTTTTGCATTATGTATGTTTGATGTTTACATACATACATACATATTTTATTTTCACCATTTCTTACTATTTACAGAAATCACTTCAATTTAATAATCGTAGACTTAAACATAATATTATATAACAATATACTAACAAATTACAATGGATTGAGGAAGAAAAAAGTGTAATAATCTTGCAAAGGTGCAGCCATTAACGAAATATAAGTATTCTAAACTGGAGAATATTTTAAAAAAATTAAAAGTAAAATCGCAAGAAAAAAACAATCTGTAAATAAGATAATGGCAAGACAGTTCGAAAAGAAACCACTAGGCTTATAATTTTTCAAACTGCCTTTGTGTTTGAAAAGTTATTTCGACATGAGTGTCATTCAAGTTTGGTGCGAATGCAAAGCTTGTGTAACTGGAGATTTACAAAATGAGCGAATTACATAGTAGGTAAAAACTTATAATGCGTGAGTGAGCTACAGGCTTAAAAGATGTTTCTTAAGATTAATTTTAAAACTATTGCGTGAAGAATTTTGTTTTAGTTGGATGGGAAGAGAATTCCAGAATTTAGGGCCTTGATATATAATTGTAAACTTTCTTATATTTGTTCTGATATAAGGAATCCTGTAATACTTGGCCTGTCTAGTTTGGTAAGAATGTATTAGTTTGAAATAGAGATTGGAATTGTTCTGAAAGCACTCTGTTATGAAGTGAGAACATAAACAATCCAGCTTTTAATTTAATGTTGCTTTTAATACGGAATTTCCGTGGTTGTGAAATGGTCCAACTGTTCTTCTATCACTTTTTTTGCACTATTTCAGTGTAGAGTCTGCGAAAGATGGATCTAAGAAGGAAGAGGTAAAATTAAATTTTTACTATCAAAAACGGCACTTTACAGCTCGCTCCTGTAAGACAGTTATGGTTCCATGCAAACGGTCGCAACATGTTGGGTACATCAGTGTTGCGTGTCGTTGGCCAACAATGTTGCGTCCATTTGTATTAGCCTATGTATCGTGGAGTTCGTTAACTGATATGTTCTGTTTTATACATTTTACTGTAGCTTTTCCTGAGCCCAAAAATATTTGAGGAGTTCCTTAAATCGGAAGTTCATTAAATCGAGGTTCCACTTTACTTGTAGGCGTGAATTGACTGATACTAAGATCACTGTAAGGACATCAATATGCTGAGCGTGATCTTGTGTTGGCAAGACGTAGCAGCCAATACCCCTTTGGTATTTTCTTCTGAATAGAAGGGCGAGATGGAATCTGTTGAACGAAGACGGTTTGATTTTGTTTTACCAACAAGATGCTTATTGTATTTCAGCTTGAAGCAGATGTTCTTCTCGTTTGTATCGGAAGGAGACCTTACACAGAAAGACTGGGATTGGAGGTTAGTTTACTCTGGAGGAAACTAAGCTTGCTCAAGAGTTTGTAGTGAAACGAAACTAGTGGAATTTCCACGTTTTGCTAGGTTTGAAGCACGGTTCGAAACTAGCAGTAATTAATCGGCCCATTTCAAGTCTTTTAGCTTACTCCTTTTTAACTGTTCCTAACAAAATGCCAATCAGTTTAGTCAAAACCGGGGAAGAGACGGAGATGAAAAAATAGACTACCTGACATTGTACTGCTGGTCCCTCCGCACATTATATTTATATACAATCTTATGTCCTACAACATGTGCCCAGTTGTTTGGTAATTTTCTGTGACAAGCCTCGGTTAATAGTCGTATATAGAGGTGTTTCTATCTAAGGTCAGATCGGCATATGGGTGGACAGATTGATTGACTGAATGACTGAATTCTGTCGTTCCTTTAGTTATTATTATTATTATTATTGTTATTATTATTATTATTATTATTATTATTATTATTGTTGTTATTATTATTATTATTATTATTATTATTATTATTATTATTATTAACGTAACACAGATGTATAGTAGTACTGACCTAACGTGGTACTAAGGCGGTACATCTACGTGAATGTATTGAGTTTCGTTTTTTTTATACATTGCAGAAGCTGGGCATTACGCTGGACTCGAGGGGTCGTGTTCCCGTAAATGAGCGATTCCAGACCAAGATTCCAACGTAGGTCATGATGTCACAAATGCCCAGGCCCCGTTGTTAGCAAGTGGGTTAGATTTTATCCAGCGTAGGCGAGGTTTTAATTCAGTTTCTGGATCTGGTTTCGTTAAGTCTGATCTTTATTATAAAGTATTGCTGAAACCAGCTACATAAACTACGCGAAGTCGAATATCAACCCGAATAAGTGAATAAAACTAAAGGCGAGAAAAAGCTTATTCCGGTGGTCTGTTGCAGTATCCAAACTAAAAGTTCCTCGCCTTCACTCGGTATTTTTCAGCCTCATGTTTTTGAAAAATGGTTCTGGTAGAGAAAGAGTTTACCAGACCATATATGGTGGTTTGGTAATGAACTAAGGGAAATGAAAAACCTGTAAAGTAAAAATTGTCGAGTGACGTGAAGTGCAATAAGAATATACTGAGAAAGGCCAGTCCGAGACGAAATCTCACCTTATCCACCCTAAATACTCGGTATTGCACCGGCTGCTCCTAAATAGAATTGCCTACCATCCCTCATTACAATACAAACGCCAGTTCCCTCACCACAATCTTCGTCCAAGTCGATACAATGTGCTACCTGTATTTAATATGCGTATATGATTAAACTCTTTTGCACCCTTGACACAATACCAAATAATTTTTTTTAAACTATATAAGAATTGTCTGTTATATTTCCAACTGAAACCACATTGTAAAAAATGCAGCAATTTGCTTGCACCACCGCTTACCACTATTTCTAATATGAATTTTTAGTGAAGGCAATCATATGACTTAAAGACTAACGATGGACGATTGTAATAAAGAAGGAATAGTAAGGAGCGTCGGTAAAGTTTACTCTGATATTGTTTACCAGGATACACGCCATTGGAGACTGTATTCATGGGCCCATGCTGGCGCATAAGGCAGAAGACGAAGGTGCGTGCTATTATGGGAAACACAGATAGTTATTTGCTATCAAGGAAAACACACTTGTTTCATTAATATTTCATTTTAGGAAAGACAAAGAGAGTACTAAGTACAATAGTTGGATTGAACAAAGTTTCTGGAAAGGCACCCACCTACCCCTCCCATAAACCTTAAGATAACCTATCCTCAACCTTGACTCTAACCCTAACCCAAGGGAGGGAGGGCTGGGTTGGGCATTTCTCGGAAACTTGTCAGAGCTCGTACGTTCATTGTTTTTTTTTTTTGTTTTTTTTTTTTGGGGGGGGGGGGGTTCACGAGGCGTTAAAACTCATCCTTGAGTTTAGTTTTTTGACAGTCGTTACAAATAGCACCGGAAGGTCTGAAATCGTATTTTTATTACGTTAGTGGCTTTTGTTCTATACCGACAGCGTTAAAAGTACATATCTAGTTAAATTATCACATGTGGAAGCTTTTTTAAAACACAATTTATGGGTCTAGACCACTTCACTTCCGGCTAACGCCTTTGATGGATACGTCCTTAAAAGTCTTTTGCTTCAGTGCTTAAAGTCTGTGAAAAATGTTGGATGCACTAAGGCCAACAGTCTTTAAAAATTCTTCAATTCAGTGCTTGAAAAGGCGTACGAAGCCTGCCCTGTCTGAAGTAATCGAGGAACAAGAAGGTTCTCTCTTAGGTGAGCCGGTCGGGCTCATTTAATTTCTCTGATACATGTAGGCAATAACTGGTTCTTGCAGGAATTGTGTGTGTAGAAGGTATCGCCGGGGGAGCCGTTCACATGGACTACAACTGTGTGCCATCAGTTGTCTACACCCATCCGGTAAGTAGTCTTCTCACTCACTCCCCCCCCCAACCCCTCCTCCCCGAAACAAAGTTCAACACCCAAAACTTCATTTCAAAGTCTCGTCACAGAGCTTTTTTTCTTCCCTGGCTTGACTTAAATGTTGCTTTCCATTTGTTCTGGTCGGCCCAAGAGAACTGGTTCTGGCCAGTTTAAATAGAAAGGTCCGAGGCGCGCGTATATTTCACCCGCCACAACTCTCCACATTCCCGCGCTTTGACCGACCGGAGCGGGAGAGTTGAACGGCTCTGATCCATGAGCAGGGCCGTTCTGGCCAGAACCAGTTCTGAGAAATCAAGCGTTACATTTAAAAACTGACTGGTCGGACCTTCCAGACCTTAAAATCTTCTTGACGTTTTGTTTAGACGTTGTCACTCGAGCACAAATTTATGAAAAGTTCTATTAGTGTTAATAAACAAAAGCGTTGTGACGAGGTATGAATCTAACGTATTCCAGTATTGACGTTCTGGTGGCAAATTACTATTTTTTTTTTTTATCTTTTTCAAAGTACACTGTCTAACGCACTCATACTCTTATGCTCATACAAGTGTACATTTTCAGTGGGGAGATAGTACGGCTGGTCTGTTTCAGGCAATTGTTACGGTTCGATTGCAGAACTTTGTCCTGTTATGATTCTTTTTTTTCATTCTGGGCCGGATGGAAAGTAATAAATTAGATTTCAAACCATGGCAGGAGTGATCGATCACTTTCTTGGTGTTTGAGGATCTTTGTTTCAAAATTCTTCGGATAAACTTAATAATAATTTTAAATTAACTTCTCAAGAAGAGAAAAAAAAAACTGATTCAAATGTTAGAAGCCCCAGATTTAGTCCGGTTTTGCGTAAAAATGATTGGGTGTATCTTTTGCTCCTCCCACAGGAGGTTGCTTGGGTTGGCAAAACGGAAGAAATGCTGAAAGAAGAGGTACGTAATGGAGTTAGACTCACTTGCAGACGGACAGACACACAGACGCAGACAAACGGACACATACTCGCGTTTTGATTTTGCTGAAATTAAATTCACATCTTTTGACTTTTCTGCAATAGCAGATGAGAAAATATAAGTTTTGTCTGCAAATGTGTCTGATTTGATAACAAATTGGAAGAAGGATTGACGTTTCTGTAGCTCGTTTGTACAGAAAGATTTTGTTTTTGAGAACAAGAGTGAAGTCAATAGTTTCTAAGTACTGTTGCAGTTGGTGTCAAAGGCTAGTTGATTGATTGCCGATTGATTAAGGGTTGAGATTAAGTGAGTCAGTCAGTTGGTGAATGAGTGATTGATGGTTTCGGATTTATCAACCAGGGAATCGCTTACAAAGTTGGCAAAATGCCGATGTCAGCCAACAGCCGTGCACGAACAAATGCTGAAATCGACGGCCTGGTGAAAGTGCTGGGTGATAAAGAGACAGATAGACTGTTGGGAGTGCACATGATTGCACCAAGTGCTGGGGAGTTGATCAACGAGGCCGCGTTAGCCATGGAGTATGGAGCCTCCTGCGAGGATGTAGCCAGGGTTTGCCACGCCCATCCCGTAAGTTAACTCTCTTTGTTGTTGTTGTTGTTGTTGTTGTTGTTTAATCTTAATACTATTATTTGCGTTGCTTTTGTAGTTGTTATTTTATCGTTAGTGTCATTAAATATCATTTGCAACGTTATCATCATCATAATCAACATCATTGTCATCGTTAGTGTCATCATCGTGATCAGTGTCATCATCATCATTGTAACAACCATCATCGCCATCATTATCAATGTTCATCGACACCACCATAGTCTTCATCATCATCGTTATCAACACTATCATTATTAAAGTTGTCACCATCATCATCGCCAACTTTTTAGTGTCATCGTCACCATCATCGTCATTTTCCTTTTCATCATCCTTGATCTTCGTTATCATCTTTATTATCAACATCATTATGATCGTTTTTACCATCATCAGCTATATCAACATCGTTATCATTGTTATCATGACCCTCTTCACTACAATCATCTTATCGTTATTTCCGGTAGTAATTAAATATCACTATCATCATCATCGTTATCAATGTCGTTATCATCACCACCAAAGTCATCGTCATCTTTATCGTTCATGATCGTCATCATTAGTTTAGCGTAGCGCGGCAACAGACCAGGGACCCGTTTGTTTAATGCCGGATGAATATATATTAATCCTGGCTTAATTTTTTTTCAAAACTGTAAAGTTAGCCCAAGATTAGCACTAAGCGGACTTTAATCAACCAGGCCCAGAATAAAAATGTGTTCATCAAATTAAAAGATTCTTGCGGTACATCAAAAACTTCTCAAATGTTTGAGCATCTATCTTGCTCATCGTGAATGTGCTTGATTCATAAAGGCCCATGAAAACCGACGCAACAACTCACAACATTTTGTTCGCTGTTGGGGGTTTTTAGCAAACAAGTTTGCGTCCGTTTGCATTGACCTAAACGTTTGACTTGTTTCGTATTGCGCCCGACTATGTTGCGTGTTGTTGGCCAACGAGGTTGTGTCCGTTGGCATGGGCCTAAACTTTTGACCGGTTTCTAAGTATACACAACAAGTGACATCATTGTTGTGGTTCCATGCAAACGGACGCAACATGTTTCGCCCGACAATGTTGCGTGTTGTTGGCCAACAAAGTTGCGTCCCTTGCACGAGTCTTAACAATGGTTACTTCTTATGTTTCACCAACAGACCGTATCTGAAGCTCTGCGTGAAGCTAACATTGCAGCCTACGCCGGAAAAGCTATTAATTTTTAAGAATCATACAGAGGAGAAAAGACAATTAAGCGCCAATACTATTTTTATTAAAGTTTCTTGATAGTGTATGTGCGGCTCCCGATAGTCACGGCTGAGAGATTGGTCGGGGATGTGTGAAGTCATTGCTGGAGACGGTGGGGTTGGTAGTTATGCCCGCTTATCAAACAACAAAAACTGGGAACAGATTTAGAGTAGTACGGATTACTGTTCCCTTCTTCCTTCCCCCCTTTACCCATCTTTGCCTTTCACTGTTCACAAAGTTAAAGCCCGTCGGGTGAAGGGAGGGGTGGTATTTTTTATAGTTTAAAGTCGAGGATGCCCATCGTGTTAATTAGGATTTGAAATTAGAAATCAGATTCTTTTCAGAATGTCGTTTGAGCAAAAGAATAAATTTTCCAAAGTGATACTTTTGTGAGTAATAGGGTTACCAAAACAATATACATTTGTTGCTAAAGTTCGTTATCGATAACAGACAGCAAAATTTGCGTTTGATTCTCTTGGTGGTTTTGATACTCCAGGATTAGATATTTTAGAGTGGTGCAGTATATTTATTAAAGGACAGTATTTTTAGATTATTTATCTAAAATTTCAGAAGAGCAGCCTCGGCTAACAACCAAGGGGTAGACCCGCCCATCTCCTCTTACTTTGAACCACCCTCTCTCCTTCCCCGCGGAAGCCAAAGCTCTATTTTACAAAAGCGTTTAAATACTTTCGAGCAACGCTCACATGAAGTGAGACTTGATACCAAGTTTTTGTGTATATGCTGTAGTTTTTATACGCGGGCTCAACTTCAAGTTTATGAACTTATCAATGTAAGCCCGAGGGAGGGAGGGGGAAGGAGGCAGTGGACGGTGATTTGATCAAAGTCATAAAAAAACCCAGGTATGAGCATAATTTTTTTTGCCAAGTGTTATGAGAAGTTCTAGTTACCGGAGAAAGAAACCAAACCACAAGACCCATCATGTAAGTCCTCTTCCCCTCTCCCCTCGAGGTTTGCATTGATATAAGTGCACAGTATTTGTGAAAATTAAAGTGTTACAGGAATGAGCAGTGTATAAATGAAACATCGGTACTCACGTGAAACCATGAGAGACATTTTTGCGGAGTGCTTGATGTTGTGGATTGTTGGGAGCCTTGCTTACATAGATTTATTAAACTGAGTTCTATTAAATTTACTTGAATCGTGCCTTTAACATCAGAATTTACTCGGTAACAAACTGCCTCCATATTGATGTGTGGAAGTGTGGTGGAGTCCTATATCGAACTTTGCTAAGGTTTCCTGCTAAAAAGGTACCGTCGATTTGAATGTAAGCATACTATTGGACAGGTTTTCAGTTGTACTGCAGTCGGCTGGTCGTTAAAGGCGAGGCTGCTATCCCCGTCCAAGGGGCGAAGTTGAGTGGTTCGAAGTGTTCTATTTTGAAACTCGTCAGTGTACGTAAGCTATCGATGAACACAAGGGAATCGGTTGTAAAACACCGTGCAATGTGTTTTTTACTGCGTGTAATCATTTGTGAATTTATATGTTTTAAAGCAAAGCGCTATTTGTTAGTTTCAAATCTGGAAACTGCCTTTAAATAACGAAAGCGCTTATCGTTTGATTTGTTACGGTTTGACGCCACTGCCATTTGACAAGGAACAAAAAAGGATTAAGCCTGGTTTTCACATGCGACGTAAGGAACGGAAGCGGAAGACTCATGTCACCGTGAAAACGGGTTGACATAAGTATAAGCTCGACGGAAGCGGAGACGGAAGGTTTCCTTTTTCTTCCGTCTCCGCTTCTGCTTTCGTTGAGCTTCCCTCACTTACGTCGCCGTGAAAACGGTACACACACATACGGCAGCATAAGGAAAAGAGTTTGGTATTTGTATTTGTTCTTCCGTCGTTGCTATGCTTGCGTCAATCCCGTTTTCACGGTGACAAAACTTATATGAGAGCTTTTCCACTTGTGCTTCTGTTCCTTACGTTGCTCGTGAAAACCAGCCTCAAGTGTGTCCGAAAAAACGACAAGATAATAGAACACGATGTTTATAGTAATATTTGGATTATAATAATAAAGGTTGTAATTGTTCTACTGCGAACTTTGCGACTTGCTCTTACGTAAACAGGGGTCATACAAATCTTTTAAGCCCTTGAATTCGATTAGTTTTGGTTTTTTCGAGGACCAAGTTTATTCGTATTTTTTTTGTATATGATTGTATTGTGAGTTTTATTCCGAAAAAAGCCGATAGTCTTACACGCAATTAGGACAGTGTGTCCGCGGCCTTTTTTTCTGAAATGGTTAAAACTACTACAATCAAACTTGGTACACCTACTAATTAGGCCAATACCAATTAATTAGGTGATTGATTAGCATCCTAAGACGTCATGATGACGTCATAGGACGCCATGTTGATTTTGTAATGGCCATCTTTGATTTTTTGGAAAATTCAAAAACTGCTCAAATTCAACTAGAAATTGATCAAAAACTCTGAAACTTCTAGTCTGTTTAATTTAACCTCGCCCGACCATTGAACCCCCGCCCCTGACCCAATTGTTTTTTTTTCTCTATGTTCACCTTTCAAAGCGATGTTTCAGTTGGTCCACAAAATGAGTTGCGAACAAGGGCTAATTAACGCTTTTTTCTTCTTATTTTTGCCTCTAAATATAAGAAGAAAAAAGCGTTAATGAACTCTTGGTTGCGAATTATCTAGCAAGGCCATCACAAGAGGAGGGGCCAGGGGGGGTGACCCCCAGATTTTCCACCAAATTTGGTGGCTACTACTGCTCCATATCATAGAAAGCGTTAGCTACCAAACAATGTCAAGTTTGTCTGTTGGTTGACTCAATTTGCAGATAATTTGAAAACCAATCAGATTATATTAAGTAACTGCATTGGTTTTCTGGGTAAGTACTTTTTTCTGCAGCAGGTAGTTTTGGGAAACCCAAAAGAAAACCATCATCACACGACAGGTGACTTGAGTGGTGCCAGTGTAAGGGCACACGTACTTAACATCCTCGTTCCCAGACTCTTTCCTCTCCTGAGAGAAAGACCCTGGTTGGGTCTGGTCACGTGCCACCCAGATTCTAGGTGGTAACAAATAAAACAATCGGACACATATTACTTTCCTCGCTAAACTAGGCTAAATAAGAAGAATCAGTTTTAAGCACATTTTCAACATTTATTTTATTTTTTACCACCCGAAATCTGGGTGGCACATGACCAGACCCAACCAGGGTCTTTCTCTCGGAAGAGGAAAGAGCCTGGGAACGAGGTTGACGTACTTAACACGAAGCCAAATGTATGTGCAACTGGTGTTTGCTGTTTAATTTTCTTAAATCTTAACTTTACACTTAGTGACCGATTCTAAAGGGAACAAACTTTATAATCGATGTGAAGAAATATATATTGCAATCAGCAAATCGCCTCAGGTCTGAGAAGAAGGGATTTGTTTTACTTGTTTTAGGCACTCTGTTTTTGTTTCAATAGACGTTAAAAACCCAGGATAGATGTTTCAGACAATTTAACTAATTTTCAAATTTCCCAGGGTAGCATTCTCCTAGAACCCCATAGAAAGCTTGTGCCTTCAGTGCTTGGTTATGCCTCCTTCACAGGCTCTTCTGTGTTCCTTTTTTATAAAAAAATCAAGCACAGAGC
>JAOBRG010375455.1:0-30110 GCA_027574985.1 Umimayanthus nakama
CGGCTACTCGAAATATTGCCATTAAACCTGCCCAAAAATGATGTTGTTGTAACAGCCCTGCATTCAGAATTTGTTTAGATACTTTTATGTCATGAGCAAAACGTTCTTTGTAAACTTGAATAAGTAATCAAGCTCTTCTGAGTGTCTGAATGGGGTTTATCTAAAGAAGAAAAAACTGACAGGGAAAACGTGTAGTACAGCTCGCACAACGGAGTGTGGCTCCATTTTCAGTGTGGTCGTGAAATAAAATACCCTAAAAGAAAACACAAGTACGTTTTTTTTAAAAATTAACATTAAATTGCCCATGCCCAGTAGTCTTAATTGACTAAATAGCAACACACTGGTTGTGATGTCATGGTGTGTGCTGAGTGACATTTAGGAAAAAGAATATTTCCTTGAACAACAGTTATTTATATCAAATGAAGAGCTGGTAGGAGATTTAAAGTGTATTACAGGCCCGTAGGCAGGGGAGGTGCTCGGGGTGCGGACGCACCCCCCCCCCCAAGAGCCAAAAAGGTCCGCCTGATGAGATTGTATAAGATTTAAATTAATGCAAAGTAACGTGGTGATGGTAGGATTGATAACTTAAACGCATTTCCTACAGTTTGAAGAACTGGATTTTCTTTTTTTCCCGGTTGAGCATGGCCCCGGTTCCCTCTAAAACCCATCCAGAGTTTCCAACCATCCCGATTAAGGCGGGATTGTTCCATTTTACTTGAGAATCTCGCATTCCGACTCAACTTCAGTATCCCGATTTTGAAGATCAGCTCTCACAAGTATGTCTTGTTAAATTATCATATTTTTGTTACAAGATAAACAAATCGCTTGTATTGGACAATTCGGAGTTGCAGTCATGATGCTGATGAGTGACGCAAGAACTACAAAATAAAATCACAAAACAAGGCTGGCCTGTTCGTTCGGAGAACGTTCTAGCTTTCAAGCATTTCCAAATCAAACATTTAACTGCGAGTTCGCAGATCCATTTACACTTTGACGTAGAGAGACACCAAGACCAATCCTTTTCCCAGCGAGCTGAATGTAAACTTGCAGGGTGTGAATGAACAGAAGATAAGACTTCACTGTGTACTTTTTGGTCCTTTGTAAGAACTGGCTATTGTGTTTTATGAGTATTAAAAGGGGTGTGACAAAAATTTTTAATTTTGAAAATATTTTACAGCTTATCCTTATTCCACCGGGGGGGGGGGGGGCAGAAAGTGCCGGTGTTGAATTCAACTTTCCAGAACTTCCTTAATATTAAAGTAACACCAAATAAATTTTGCAGCTTTTACTAAAATTTATTGGAGAACAAGATTCTGGAAAATATTTTCCTCAAGGGTACCACATGTTGCCATGGCAACATCGTTTTGACATCATGTTTTTCCATTTTATGAATTTTTCAGTTTTTTCTCCATTAATTCACAAAATCGTGAAAACATGTGCTAATTATTAGTCTCAAAAGCAAATTAATCGATATTCCCTGTTTACTCAATTTCCTTAAAATACTATTATTTATATTAAATAAGAAGTCTATTTACATTTTGTACCGTTTATTTGTCCATTTTTGAAGTCAGAAACGTCTCTAAACTTTTCTATTTTGATTAGGAAAATTTTGTTAAAAATCGAAAATTTTTGTAGTTATGACGTCATTATGACGTATTGATGACGTCACACGCCAATTAAATTACACCAAATTAATTACTTTATGTTTCTCTACTACTTCACCAAATTTCATTCCATTATCTTTAACAGTTTTGGAGTAATTGGCCGCGGGCACTTTCCGCCCCCCCCCCCCCCAGATTTAACTACCCTAACGATAGTACATCTTGACGTTATATGGTATCAATAAAGTTTCATTAAATTAATCAGCATGTTATTGTCTGCTTGTTTACCAAGTTCAATTTAAATGTGTTCAATCGTTTGGTTGTAATGGGGTGTTGCCCTGTCCTCTGCCCCCCCCCCCCCCGTTTCGTTCGTTTCTCTCTTTCATCCCTTCTCCTTCCCTCTAGCGCTTGCTACGCAGGCTTACTTCAATGAGGTTTCATTATCGTTCCCTTCTTTTCCCCTGCTATTTTCGGCGCTTTTACCCTTTTTCTCGGACACTCCCAGTTGAGTACCTATATTAACTGGCGTCGAGAAACTCAACCACAATGCTTCACCCAAGCTGATTAAGAAACTCGTTCCCACTCTTCATTTCGCTACAAGAAATGAAGAGTACTGCACACAGGTTGTACTGTGTAGTAGAACGGATAGTTGTGTCTCCACACTACCCTATTTAAGGTCCGCGAAAGCAATTTTCTGTATTATGTCCCACCTCTTCCACATGGGATGTTCCCCTGGGAGTGAGATTAACCGTGCTACTAATTTACCTTCTGTCTGATATGTTTGAATGGAAGGATTATTATAAACACTTATATTACACTTATTATATTTAAGTGCATGTATATGAATCTGTTCAAGATATTTTACGTTGCAAAAGGAGAGAGAGGGAGAATAGAAATGAATCGATCAAAAAGGAACTGGATAGTGTAAGAAGAACAAAACGCGTTTATCACTTGACGTATCAGTGTTTGACATCGGATACGACTTAAGAGAATCGCTTTACAGGTAAAACATGCGCCGCGCCACAGATACTTTCACTTTCGGACGTGAATGTTGTTTTGGATTATGCTGAATAAGTTTCGTTTCTGAGGAAACGAATAAAGCCGAAGGACGTATATTTGGAGGAACAAGCAGACGAAATCACTTGGAACTGGATTATCTGTAGAAACGGCTTGTTGTCGCTGAAAGTGTTGCCTATCGGGGTAAGTAAATTCTGTATTTGTCCAAATGGAAAAGTCATGTTACTTAAGACCAAATGGTTTGACTGTTAACAAAAGAACATAGTTTAAAAGCGCCTGTGTGTGATATGTTCTTGTACGGCAGTAGTTCGGGCTGCCGGGGTTTGATTTAAGAAACAAAAACAAACGTTGGCTGAACATTTCAAAGCATGCTGTCAAAACTCAGTTTGTTAAGTAACAGATGTGTTTGTTCGATAAATGATTATTGTAATGACACTGTTGGCTTATGTTCGATATCCCGAGTCCACATACGGTTTTTAAAAGCTTACAGTACGACAATTTGATTCCCAAAAACTATAATTAAAATAACGGCAGCATCACCACAGTTTAGCACTGCATAACAGAGAGGATGGTAGGAAAGCGGATGGGGGGGAGGGGGGGGGGGAGAGGGGTGTGGGAGCGATAACTCCCGCTATACTTTGTCTCCAGGGCTGACATTGGGTAAACACTTTGTGTGTTTAGTCTGGAAAAGTGTATGGTTTTCCCGGAGAATCGCTTTACAGGTAAAACATGCGCCGCGCCACAGATACTTTCACTTTCGGACGTGAATGTTGTTTTGGATTATGCTGAATAAGTTTCGTTTCTGAGGAAACGAATAAAGCCGAAGGACGTATATTTGGAGGAACAAGCAGACGAAATCACTTGGAACTGGATTATCTGTAGAAACGGCTTGTTGTCGCTGAAAGTGTTGCCTATCGGGGTAAGTAAATTCTGTATTTGTCCAAATGGAAAAGTCATGTTACTTAAGACCAAATGGTTTGACTGTTAACAAAAGAACATAGTTTAAAAGCGCCTGTGTGTGATATGTTCTTGTACGGCAGTAGTTCGGGCTGCCGGGGTTTGATTTAAGAAACAAAAACAAACGTTGGCTGAACATTTCAAAGCATGCTGTCAAAACTCAGTTTGTTAAGTAACAGATGTGTTTGTTCGATAAATGATTATTGTAATGACACTGTTGGCTTATGTTCGATATCCCGAGTCCACATACGGTTTTTAAAAGCTTACAGTACGACAATTTGATTCCCAAAAACTATAATTAAAATAACGGCAGCATCACCACAGTTTAGCACTGCATAACAGAGAGGATGGTAGGAAAGCGGATGGGGGGGAGGGGGGGGGGGAGAGGGGTGTGGGAGCGATAACTCCCGCTATACTTTGTCTCCAGGGCTGACATTGGGTAAACACTTTGTGTGTTTAGTCTGGAAAAGTGTATGGTTTTCCCGGAGAACTTGACAACCACAACGTTTTTCATTAATTCAGTTGAGTTACCTAATATAAGGTAAGATTGACATAGTATTAAATAATATTGTTTTCTCTAGTATAGAATGAAAAGCTACAGTGTATAGCAGACTTGGTAACACGCCCCTAGTCCGTCCCGAAGGGGAGGGTTGGATCGAATCCCTTAAAGTGAAACAAACGCAAAGATTTTGACTGCACTTTTTCTCGTCCCTGTTCAAGGTGGGTTTGTGGGCCCTGATGTAGATTGCCTCCTTGACGCCCCTGGTAAACAAATCGGTGTCTCGATCTAATATTTGCGTGTCTTCAAGTTTGATGTCGTGGCTTGGGTTGTCCTTGTTGATATTGATATGGTCACA
Source organism: Umimayanthus nakama (assembly GCA_027574985.1). Lineage (NCBI taxonomy): Eukaryota > Metazoa > Cnidaria > Anthozoa > Zoantharia > Parazoanthidae > Umimayanthus > Umimayanthus nakama. Next base: position 4,433 of record JAOBRG010375455.1, read on the forward strand.
AGTCGTGTGACCAGTCGCATCATATCAACAGTGATCAAGGCTCCAGCTCTGAACAGAACTTCTTCTTGTGTAGTGTCTAAAGTTCATAACTTGTGGTTTTCAAAGTTTGTTTCATTTTCTTATTATTTTTCGAACAAAAGGGGCTGGGTGCTCCTCAGTCAGTATTTTAGTGGGGGACTATGACGCGCTTCGCAATTTAAAATTCCGTTATGCGAATTTCCGTATCAATTTTAGACCATCCCTTTCAAACCAGTTGCCGCCTTTGGGGAGGGGAGGTCGCTGACGGGGGGGGTGGGGGGGAGGAGGAATCGAGCAAGGCGAAGCCTGCGAGAACGAGTCACTAGCGCGGCGAGTGGCACGGACAAGTCACAATAGCAGCAACAACATAGCAAACTGGAGCCCCTGCTTTGCGTTCTACAAATTTCACTTGGGATGTCCAGATTGTGCTTTGCAACTTTTGAAGTTTCGGGCAACGTTTTCCAGTACTAGCAACTTCGGACAACCTCTGCTTTTCTTGGCAACATTTTAGCAATGTTGAACCAAATTAAAGGTTTTTAGCACGCTAGAGTTCACAAATTAATACGAAAAAGAACTTCAGATAAGCCGGGCCTCCCGCACTAGTCTTCGCTCGAGAAGGAACGTTTGGTGATTCATGCAACCAAGCTCTGTCTTTTCATAAAGGGCTTTAAGTTTCCTGACCAATGCCTTTGACTCTTAACATGACGGAGCCCTTGAAGTTTAAGTCACCCCCCCGCCCTCACCTCCACGTAAAAAGCCTGGCTACGCCCCTGTATGGCGTTGTTGGATACATTACAAAGAGTTTATTTTGTTCACGTCAGGTAAACCCACAGATCCTTTAGCAAGACGTCAAATAACCGTCAAAAGTTTTCTAAAAATACGCCCATATCTATCAGCAAGTTTTTGAAATGCAGTGGCAACATTTATAGCTTTGTTCAAAGTTTAACTATAAATTATAGCGAAGGGCGAACTGTAAAGCTTTTGATTGATGTTCTTTATGAAGTATCTTGAAGTTTAGGTAGCAAGTGCCAGCAGTTTCCGAAATTTAGGTGGCAGCTTCTTGGACTTGCGGCAATTTTTAGCAGGCATTTATGCATTTTGAGGAGAAGCTTTTCAGGATTTGCTAGCACAATCTGGACAAGCCTATTCGCTACCATATTGAAAAATCGGTTTGCCAAAATTTCGAACAGTTTCAATTTTGATTCTTGAACGCGCCCACTTTGGTTTTGGTGACACAACTGTTGTTCCTGATATTTCTAACCCACACCAAAGACCTCCAGCAGTCCCACCCCTCATCATGTGATGATATAGAAGCTCCTGACTTCTAAAAGGCCAAAGGCAGTCACTACATATATTGGTGAAAGTTGTGAGGATAAAAGTGAATTTATTAAAGGTATAATTAATTCTAATCATCGCTTTCGATTGCGTGTCAGATAAAGATACTATTTTTTTAAAAGATATACATTTACTCAAGGCGAGTCACGTTTTTAGCACTGAGCTAAAAATTAAAGCGGCGAGAAAGAACAAACTCTAAAACAAAAGGAGTACAGCCATTAATTACCGAATGTCGTCACATGACCAGGATTATTACTTTAACACTCCTTTTGTTGAATAACCCTTTAATATAAACCGCAAGTTGTTATCTTATCCTGAAAGTTAATAAAAATGAACTCCTACAGCACTTACCAATTATACTTGTGGGTAATGGTTTAATGAATTAACACAAATGTATTTTAGAATAAAAACAAGGAAACTGTAATTATTAAGTCTGGCTTTTACTAGTGACGCATAATTAAGTACAGCAAACAAGCGCAAGCTTCTTGTGCTGTATGTGACGAAAACGAGTAATTATCATAAATGACAGAGAACCGTTGCACTACCATCCTAATAAGACTACGAACGAACTAACAACAATATGCCTTTTGTCCTGATTCGTGTTTCTTTTTCAGGAGAAATTTAAAAAATGCCGAACCACGCACTCTCGCTTATGCGCATGCTTCTGTGCTTGATCGCGTTGCTAGTGAAATTATAAGTTCGCCAGGTTCTCAGATTTTGTCAAGACAACTTCATGGTTATGGACTGCAAAAAACACAGTTTTCAAAATTTAAGTGCAAGTTTTAAAAGTGTTCAGAGAGAATGCCGAACAAAACCTACATGTATGCCTTTTTATGTCCTCGAAGATTTTCTTGACCCGTTCATCGAGATTTCGATCCAGACGGAAACTGCCTTCGTCGAGATTGTGTGTGAAATGAGGCTTTTCAAACGTCAGCGCTTTCCGTAATTTAACTTTCTCGTATAATTTCCTTCAACTTTTACTTTTACTGATTTCCCTTTTCGTTCTTATTCTATTTGTTTAGGTGTTAATGCTGAAAAAGCACATTCAAGAAAATTGTTAGAATGACGCAGAGCTTTGATAATAAAATTAACGTTTTATAGACCGAGTTTAGAAGTGTGTCATGGATTCGTTTGTATTAGTTTTAGATGGTGAAACATTCAATTTAAGACAGGTGACAAAGCACTGTTCAGATAATGTTGAAGAAGCACATGCAAGAAAATTGTTAGAATGAGGCAGAGCTTTGTTAATAAAATTAACGTTTTATATATCGAGTTTAGAAGTGTGTCATAGATTCGTTTGTATTAGTTTTAGATGGTAAAACATTCAATTTAAGACAGGTGACAAAGCACTGTTCAGATAAAAAGAGGTGACAAAGTCAAAATGTGGGAGTTCCTTAAACACTATGCATTTCAAATCAAAGACTAACCATTTACCTATTAAACCTGACGAGGCTTTTAGTTTGTGCCATATTTAGTTTTTAGATTTTTAAAAACGCTGTATAAAAGTGCTTTTTGGCTACGAAGAAAACTTCCATAACGCATACAGGAAGCAATTTCCTTAAGTATTTAAAACACAGCAAACATCGTTAAAGGAAATTTAAATTCCACGCCCACTTGGTCTTGAAGGTCATCGCTATGTTAATTCGCAAGTAAGGTTCTCAGTAACTTGAACGTTCTGTGCTTTATCATCGCTTCAAGACACTAAAATAGACATGTTAGGACGAAGATGCAAAATGCTTGATATTTATCAATTTAAAACAACACTATCGGTGAGTGACGCAGTCGAAGTAACATCTTCAAAACTTGTTATGTTTGTTAATAACAGGTGCTCTCGAGGACATCAATAGCACGTCCGTAATGACTTCCAATTTGCGGTTCCCTGGCAACTAACGCAAGCTGTGATCAACTTGGAATAATCACTTACAAATCACTTCGAAACGCCTGTACTTGGGTACATTTTATGACATATGAGTAGCGTTTTGACAAGAGCAAAAGCAGGATTCTTTTAGCAGCTGAAAAAAGGCAGACTCGGTTTGTTTGCCGAATCCCTATCGGTTCTTTTTCAGTTATTAAAAATACATATGCAGCATAAAAGTTTAGAGCAGTCGATTAGAAACCATCCCACATAAATTGCTGTTTCTTTGCAGGAGTTATTTATCCGTTTAATCCAAAGATTACAGCCCGACGACTGGTTAACATCTGTGTACAACAACGAGGGCTCGAGTAGTCGATCCGACAAAAACTGAGCAGTTTCAAGGTTAGTACAGGTATGAAGTAACGATATACTACTAAAAAAGAATTCGAAGCTTTCATTTAAGTTGGTGAAAACGCTTGTTCGTCTAAGTAATACAATTAACGCAACATGGACGTCGACAATGGTTAACTTTACCACAAGTTGGTTCAACATGTGTTTGCAAATAGCTGTTACCTCGAATGTAGATGCCATTTGTATTTAAAGCTGAAATTTTGCTGTCTTGTTATGCTTGAGCGATAAGAAAACGTTTTCCTCAAAGAAAGTTAAGGTTCTCCCTCCATTATGTGTATTGCATTTTTTATTTTATTGTCATTTATTTTATTATATTTTCAATATTAATAAAAATATCTGTTTTTAACATAAAAACTAAAAAGAAATAACACAGAGCCTTGTTTTTGTGCTGGCTTTATTCATGAAACGAGACAAATTATTTTAAGAAAGAAAAAAGAGCGCACGATATAAGGTACCTGGAGCCGATATCTGTACGGTTTTAAAAGACAAAAGAAATTGCCACTGAAATAAATGCTGTTGCCACCTTGCTGTGAGGACAACACTGCCATACGAAAACTATCTCAAGTTACTTGAGCCGCGTTCACACGAATGAGTTAGTGAGCTGAAAAAACCCAAAACAATGAGAAGAGTACTAGATTACAGGGGGCTTTTTAGATGAGTTAAACGTTTAACACAAATTATCCACAATTAAAACTGGACTCACAAACTATCAGATACCGTGTCAAAAATATCACAACTTGATTAGTAGACTTGGTTTCAGAATACTGGTGGTATCGTTTCATATCAATGACAACTTAAATATTCGATATTCGCAAGGTTTCTCTTTAACTCAGAAATGGCTTGTTTTCAAGTGCAGTCTCTCTTTCCAATATTCGTCAGTTTCCAACTACGTAGATGTATTACCGGTCTAATAAAGCTCTCAATTTTCTACTCGCCAGTATTGCTCTTCCAGACACATCCATTACTGATGTAACTCCAACGAAGAACTCTTGTTATGCAAATTTCGTTATTTATTGTTCATGTTCGAATTTAAGTTTTTTGTTTAATCAAAAAGACAACAGCCTGCCGACCCCTGCCGTCGGCAAAATACAAAAAGTGATTACTATGACTATGTCTAAATTAAACTTATATAATTAAAAAGTTGGAAAAACGAATTAAAGCTTTTTAGCAAGTCTGGAACGGAACGTGCAGGCAAGAATTCGAAAACAAGTGAAATACAGTTAACAGATTGTCAATTCTCTGTAAGTATTATGGTAGATCTCTTGGCTTACATCGCGACCAAGAACAAAGCGAAGACTTTAGTCAGTGGACCTTGACAAGGAATAATAGGTCCATTTTACTGCTAATGGCATGTTCCATGGGCAAGAACTTTCTCCACAGGGCAAGTTTGTTATGTCTTTATATATAGCTTTATAGCATCTTATTCAGGGACAAAACTTGTCAAATGAGGCGCCCCTCTGACACGTAAATGCCAAACGGTTACAAATAATCTTCAGTCAACACTTCAATCTCACGAATCACTGTATATGTGTTTTAAACTTGTCAAATAAACTGCAGAGAAACTAAAGAAAGTTTCAAGCATTTTATACTCATAGTATGTTAAATTCTATGTTTTCACAATGTAAATGTTGCTGAAAAACAAGAACTAGCCGAGAAAAAAATCGTTTGTGGGATTTTTACTTTAGTATTAGTTGAAATCTCATAAGCTTATTAGTAGCGTCTCGAGTGACGATGCAGATCATTTTCATACCCTTTCGATGTCTTTGATCAACAATGTTGATGGAACTATAGCATGAAGCTTGTTGTAATAGCTTCTCTTTGATGTTTTTGTGTGTGTTTGTGTTTGTTTAAGAAATTTGGTTTGCTGATAGTCGTCTTAAAAATGTTTTAACTCAGTTTTAGCCGCCTTCCATTTTATTTAGTCTGGAATTAATGAAACTAGTTTACAAAACCTAGTTTAGTTAGGCACTAATTTTTATAAGATCGTGTATTTTTGGGCCGAGGATGAATATTCTTAAATATTTTGACTTTGAGGATTTCAGCCTCAAATGCTCTCAAAATGTACCTAAACATTATTGTCAGTGTTTATTAAATGTACATTGCTATAAATATAATAATTATTGTTTGCAATTGTACAAACCACAAATAAAATCAAAAGTACCAAACGACGTAGAGCTGAACTGACTCTCAATTCATTTCTTCAAAACAGGACATTTTGTCGACTGCTTGTGACAGGTCAAATCGAAGAAAGACGCAAGACGAAGAAAATGAATAGCTCGAACTTTAGTAACACATTTGGGACAGCACCAAGTTCGCCTCCCTCTGGATCACAAACTATGCTCATCACCAGCCTTATTTTGGGTGAGCCTTAATGTGCATCAGCCTTTTTTTGGGGGGGGGGGGGAGGGGAGAAGTTGAACGCCTCAAATGACTCAGTTGGAACAACACCTCCCTCCCTTCCCCGTGCACAACCACTTCCACAAATATGAAGCTTTGCAAAAATTAAAACGATTTTTGCTGTAGTCCAATTAAGGGGACATCTTTTGACTCTAACCGGATGACGTCATCAGTTATTTTTTATGCGAATTTAACAATTATCACATGCCTTTGTTTCACTTCCTCAGTTTTTGCGAGCATCGTGAAGTCGAGGCATGTGATGGGCTGTGCAATACAATTGCTGTATTTTTCTTGCACAGCTGAGCACACCATCACTCAGGTTATCGTTCGCGAAAACTGAAGCAAAGAGTATTTCGAAAGTAGTCTATTCAACAGGCGTTAATGTTTTCCTATTTTAGAGTATAAATAAATCGCTTTATGTTTTCTTTTAATTTCAACAAAAGCTGCTGCGATTTTTCATAAATTAATTTATGAAGAACCACACATTTCCAAAGATATCTCCAACAACAATGCTTAATAAAAAGGGTTCCAATTTCGTGCTCAGAATGACTTATTTTTTTCTTTTTTTGACCATTTGCTTGTGTCTGCGCTAATCATAATCAGGAACCCCCCCTCTTCTCCTACTTTGCAGATATTTTCCCCAAAAGCTTTCTGTTGGGTTTTTAACTTCAAGTTTTGTTCTTATTTTTGAAAGGTTTTATTTCGCTTATTGGCCTCACCGGAAATGGTTTGGTGGTTGTTATCAGTAGACGATTGCGGAGTCAGAGGAAGCACGCATCAGTCTTGGCCTTCATCTTTCACCTGGCTCTCTCCGATTTACTCGTGTGCGGCGTATGCATTCCCCTCACCATTTCAGCCAACTTCATCTACATGGACAGCTCTAGTTCCTCGAGCCAAATGGCCTGCAAAGTGTTGCGTTTTCTTCAGGTAAATAACGAGGAAATGCTTTAGTTAACTTTATACACTTCTTTCAGTCATGTGTGAAACGCTCCTGCGTGTCTTGTCTTATCACCAATACCACCATCATCATTATCGTCATCATCACCAATACCACCATCACCATCACCATCATCAACACCATCACCATCACCAACACCATCATCAATACCATCATCATCATTATCGTCATCATCACCAATACCATCATCATCATCAACACCATCATCATCACCAATACCATCATCATCATCATCATCATCATCATGATCAACACCATCACCATCACCAACTCCATCATCAATACCATCATCATTATTATCGTCATCATCACCAATACCATCATCATCATCATCATCATCATCAACACCATCACCATCACCAACACCATCATCAATACCATAATCATCATTATCGTCATCATCACCAATACCATCATCATCATCATCAACACCATCACCATCACCAACACCATCATCAATACCATCATCATCATTATCGTCATCATGACCAACACCATCATCATCATCATCAACACCATCACCATCACCAACACCATCATCATCACCATCATTATCATTACCATTGTCATCCAGACTAGTCATCATCGTCATCATAAACACCGAGAAACACCACCGTCACCTTCTCGGTCCGACATCTAAAACCTACATAAAAATCCAACTTTATTTTATGTTTCCATCCAATCCAGTACAAAGGAAACTATTCAATTCACTGTAAATCTCTTTCTAAATTACAAACAACTTCAACAAGAAAAGTGCATCAAACATTTTGGTATCTTTTAATTAAAATTAATTCTCAAACCAGTTGGAAACTCCAAATTAAGAACATTAAATATAAGCTTAAACGGAGTGTTGATATCGTATCAATATCGTATCAATGACCTGTCATTTCGTTAATATTGATGTTCTTAAAAATCTTTAAATTTTCTATTTTTTCATTTCTGATATATGGAATAATTGCCTAGGTCATTACATATCACGCCACAATTAATCCTTCTTATATCATGATTACAAAAAACAGTATGCATTATGAGTTTTCAAGTAAGTTTTGATAAGCACTCAAGCTCACTGTTTTAAACTCTTAAGTATATTGTTTAATTATGTGACCTTGTAACAATTCATACTTTAGTATTTATGTTTAAATTTCATAGTGGTCTATTGGCGCCTGCCTTAATTTTGATCACTTTTCCACTGCTGTCAAAAGCATTCATACTTACAATACTAGGTCAGTCCGTGTACGGGTAAGTTAAACCGTTGGTCGAGTCTGTCGACTTTCTTGCAGGGCACTTAAAGTATACACACTCGTCGATAAGAGCAGGCTGATGTCGGTGTTCAGTAGCCAGTAATATCATCTCTACATGCTCCAAGATCATGCATGGCCCAAATAGTGGCACAGGGACATAATTTGTAGGTGCTTTCGGTTCTATTTCTTGAGTAGGAACTAGCTGAAAAACCCTAAGGGGAACACCTGTATACCTCATATATCATATCATATCGAATCGTATATTATCGTATCGTATCGTACGATTTCATATCATGTCATATCATATCATAGTTATACGAAGCCTTGAGGAAAAGGGGGCCAATCGGGCCCCTCCCCTCTTCTTCTTTTGACACAATCAAGCCGATTGACACGAAATTCAATAGAGATAAAAGGCTTCAAATGTACTTTCGTTGAAGCGAAACCACGTGGTGTCTTATTGGTTTCCATGGCAACAATACTCAAATCCAAGAAAATCTCAAGGCTTCTAGGATTAATGGCCCAAAAAGTATGGAATTCGATTGGAGAAGAATCATCAGTAGGATACCGTAAATGTGTACGATTCTACTATTGGTTTGGCTCAGTGAAATCCTATACTAACTGCAGACCATTTTGTGAGGAATCACCCACTATGTGAGTTCAGTTACAGAACAAGGAAAAAATGATCGAAACCTTAAAATTAAATTTTGCGTCTAACGCCAGAACACAATGCAGTGATATAAGCACGCTTGAAAAAAATAAACAAAACCCACAAGCAAAGAACAACTTAATCCACGTTAAAACAAAAAAGTTAGCACAACCACGTACATATCTGGCATATAGATTCATTAAAAAGAATATGTTCAATGAAGATACGCAGTCAAGAAGGTCATTGTTCTGTCAGTAAAACTCTTTTAAAGGAGATTAAAAAATAGAGCTTTGCAACGTGCGGTAGTGAAACTTGCCTCTAAAGTATGCGTTTCAGTGGACACTAAGGAAAGACCAAGTAACTGTCGCAAAGCAGCTCAGAAACCAGTAAAGATTTCAAACGTATGCAGGTAAAACCAGTTTAAGGCTAGAATAGGAAGCATTGACATAAGCGCATGATGCTAGTTTGTAGTCGGGGGTGGAAGTGGAATCCTGAATCATGAATCACGGCTAAAAAAAGTGAAGGAATCATGAATCACAACATCTCGCAGGCAGTGAATCATGGACAAAAAATGAATCTTGAGTTTTTGTCTAGTGACAACACAAAAGAACCATGAATCATGAAGAAATTCTATAAATGAATCATTGGTCGAAAAATATCTGGGATTAACGAATTATCATACTGAAAAGATTCCGCTTCCACCCCCGATTTGTAGAGTTAAGAAGTTTTGCAAGGCGCTAACCCTACACCTAACTTATTTCATTCCTTCCCACAGTTCCTTGCGCCCACTCTTTCCATCACCATCCTCACAACCGTCAGCATCGATCGCTACTTTGCGCTGGTAAAACCGCTGGCAGAAAGCAGTTTCGTTCGTCGTCCCGCTAGAATGGTTTCAATCGCTTGGCTGTACTCAATCGTACTGTTCCTCCCAACATTTTACTTTGTTGAAGTTATCGACATCTCTGTTGGCAACGCAAAGTTTGGATATTGCACTACAGTACGATATGATACGCGACTTGGGTTCGCTTTCCTGATGTTCGTAGCATTAACCTCATTCGTGCTACCGCTGGCCATAATGTTTGTCATGTACTTTGGCATCGTGAGAGTTGTGTGGTTCAGGAAACAAACTGTGATAGGCGCTAACTCTTCGATTTCCGTAGACAAGATCTTCAAGAAATCAAAGAAAAAAGTTTTAAAACTATTCTTCGTAGTTATCCTTGTGTTTCTCATCTGCTGGTTTCCATTTGTCGTATACTGCGGTTTTATTGAAAGCAACGTAGCGAAGTTCCCGAATCCCGGAGACATGGCACGGATATCAACTTACTTCTTGGGACTCTCAAATTCTCTGTGTAACCCGTTTGTGTACTTCTTCTCCAATAAAGCGTTCAGAAACGCATGCGCTGACTTACTGTGTTGCCGTGAGATGAGGATTTCCCAAAGCGCTCTCTACACCAGCAGCCCTTATAACAGTCCAGCTCTACGAAATCGCCTCTCCTCCTTATCTCGCACTCTTGGTAGACCATCAATATCAGGAAGCCCGAATTTTGCGCGAGCAAAATTTTTAACAGCACCTTCAATGGATTCGCCTTTACTGGCCAGTAATGGCTTGTCCTACAAACGCCGTAGCGAGGGAGACGTAACAAATCTGAGTGACGAGATATTTAGAGTTACACAAAATTCAAGTCCGAACGTAAGTCGTGAACGGCGGTCAACGATCGCAAACGGAAACCACAGAACAAAGCGTGTGACGCGTTTCAGCGATTGTACGGTGGTTCGGGGCTTGCTTCATTCAAGTACAAAACGGATCACGGAAAAAAACCCAAAGAGAGAAAAGGAAAGGTCAAACGTTTTTTCCAAGCTGAACCAAAATACTTTGTCTAGACAGAACAAGTACGAAATTGAGAGAAATCTTAGGTCTATCGGCAGTCGATCGCTCACACCGGCAAATAGTGTTAAAAAACCACTGCAAGACAAAGTAGAGTTGAGAAGCAGATCTGTGACACTTGGGGATTTTTGTGTGAAGGAGATATTCACAAAACCCTCCACTCAGGTTCAATACAACGGCTCTAAAGACAATAAATCTGTCAACGTTCGGTCCGACTCAACATTCAACAAAGACTTATCGGCTAATGAAATTCGTTTAGCTGACACAGGCGGGATAACAACGGCCGCGTTAAACTATCGTAAGCCACAGTATGTGTCATCGCTGTAACCAAAGATATATCAGTATCGTTAAGGCCCGTTCACACGCACGATATTTAGGGCGATTTTAGGTGCGATTTTCTCGCCGATTTCGATGGCGAGGAAAATTCGCACGTGTGAACTGGCCTTTACTGACTGAAGCGTGTTTTTTAATTGTAAATTATATATTTAATTATTAAAACAACCTGATTTGCTAGTAGCATTGCAGTTATTGGGAACCCTCGACTACGCTTGTTTTTTTGTTTATGCTAAAGCTTAAAAGGGAAATAAGCTAAACCCGGGTCTCCAAACGGATTACCCAGCAAGAAAGGTTGACGGGGTCATATATAAACAGTTAAGACCCGTTTGCATGAACCCGTGTTGGCTGGCGGCCCGGATTCGTACGTTAACCCGGATTATATTTCGTTCACATGGATCCGGGTTGCACTGCCATCAGAAGCCCGTATTCACCAGCTGACCCAGGCTGGCTACCTTGCGAGGTTGATTCATTCAATGTTTGCGTGCTTCTGTTTTTATTTTAGTTATTTTAACATCTCGAAGACTGCTTCATTTGTTTTAACAAAAAGTTGTCCACGAAGTTTTAAAAAATTTAAGTTGATTTTTTGAGGAAGAAAGAATCAATAGGATTGACCCGGGTCGTTCCCGCGTTTACGTGATCTTATGTGTGAACTCTCGTACCTTTTCAACCTGCCGAAAGGAGTCAACCCGGTTCTCCAAACGGATAACCCAGCAAGAGGGAGTTGACCCCGGTCACATGTAAACAGTCACAGGCGTTTGTCTAGAGAAGGGTTGACTCGGGCTGGCGACCCGTGGTCCGGGTTAACAGTCAAACCGGGTGTATGTAAACGGGCTGACAACCTGATCCGGGTTGGCAGCCAAACCGGGTTCATGGAGTAAACAGGCCCTTAGGGTCAATCCTTCACCGGTCAAACGCCTGTAAGGGCCCGTTTGTATGAACCCGGGTTGGTTTCCAACCCGGATCAGGTCGCCAGCCCGAGTCAACCCTCTTCCAGTCAAACGCCTGTAGCTGTTCACATGTGACACGGGTCTACTCCGGCTGCTGCGCCGACAGGACTGCTGCCAACCAATTAAAACTTATAAGTGCAAGAAACTATGTTTTATGACGTCATTTTCGTCATTGAACTGCACTTGCAATCAAAATAGTCCGAAAATGCTCTCTGAAGACATTATCGAGATAAAGGGTGTCCAAACCAACAATATGGGTAAAATTCAAAGTAATGAGTAAATACGCGGAAAGAAGTTATCACAGCTCTTGCAAATTAGTTAGTGATACCGTCCAGTTTTGCTCTTCTTCACAGAGCTTCTCTGTTGTTGAGAAGGGGAGGAAGGCAAGCAAAGGCAATGAACATATAGGAGGACTGGGGCGGAAACGTGTGAGCACGCGGACAGGTAGCCTTTTTCCTATGAGTCACCGCGCGCTCTGTTCTATCGAAGCCCGGCTGCGCGCGGAGGAAAGATTTCTGATTTCTGATACGAAATACTAACTCTAAAGTATTCATCCATATAGAACTCTAACTCAGGTTTTGGTAAGACTTTGTCCATTAGTAATTCAGTATATGTAAACCCAAGAATTGAAATAAAAAAAGGGGGGGTCCCCACACTACTTTAGAGACAGGGGGCAAAAGTCCACCCCTCTTGGGCTTTGTTTTCCTTTTTGAAAGCCATGCAACGCAGCTGTTAAATTTAAATCAGTTCAAAAACCTGGAAACATAAAAAAGGTGAAGTAATTTATAAACACTCCTGTATATATATATTATCAAAATTTACTTGCAAAAATATGTTTATGGTATGAGAATATTTTCAGGTGAAGATTGTTGCTTTGATTACCAAAGCCAGGGAAAAAATCAGTTTATGCCAATACTTTTCAATTTTGTCGTTTTTTCTAACACTCAAAATTTTCTATTTTTTCTGAACATGGGGTTGCGTTGCTGTGACACGGATTGGTTGAAAAAAGTAGGGAGTCAACGCGCTTGTTTATGAGATATTGCGCAAAATATCGCTAAAATGGGCGTCTTTCGTTATTTTCCGAGGGGAGCATGGGCGAGTTTTACACAAGTTGGCTTAAATTAAACAAATTTCAATCTTTTCGATTAATTTTACCAGTTGTTAATTTAACTGAACAATATTTGTTAAATAACATTGAAATCTCTCATATTTACAGTACCTTTATGCTGCGCACTGAAAAAAAGGGGAATGACCTTAATCACACCTGTATTGCTTTCTCACGGGATAGTATTAGCAGAAGTAGCAAAAGCATCAGCATATTTTTTAGCCGTTTGAACACTTTCACCGCTAAATTCGACAGCAGTCGATAGTTCAGTAGGAGTGTAAAATAAATGCTTTTTGTTGTTTGGTTCTCCGGGTAATCTAACCGGATTGGTGTGATCCTGAAAAGCCTTGTTGTTGAATGTGACTGACGTTTCGACAACATAAGTGGACCTAATCTTTGGGACGGTCAGACAGTTCGTATAATTAGACAGGCAAGAGCTACGTTCAAATTCAAACCTTCACGAGTACAGAACGTTATCGGTGCGAACAGAAATTTCAGTATATCCGACCAGTCCATGAGAGTAAGGAATCTTTGAAGTGTACCATTTACTAACATAGATCTTTATTGACACGTTTCGAAAACAGAAAACTGACAGTAGAGTAGCAGGATTTCGGCCTGTATGTGGAGTGCAAAATCTCTATAAATGCTCCGTTAACGCAATTACAGATCGCTGACACGTATAGAAAGTAGAAATTTGGCGGTGCTAGTAATAAATTTAGCCTAGATGCGGAGTGCGCGGATTCTCTTCAGGTGCTTTGTTGACAATAGAAAACTGACGGTATGATTAATTGGATTGGCGGATTGATTCTATAGGCAAAGGAGTAATGTTTTCACACTCTAATGATACTCATCAGAAAGCAGACAATAGAGCTAGTGTAAGAATGAGCAGATCAAGACGCTGGTTGCAAAGCAAGTTTACGTCTCGCCGCTTGCATTAACTCTATATTGTCTGCTTTGTAATAAAAAATCAAGATTGTGCAAACGTTACGCATTTGCCTTTGGATTTTCAGCTTGTAACTTTGGTTCAAATAAAAGGGCGCACAAAAACGTATTAAAAAGGTGTAGTATTTTAGGTTATTGATTTGCGCCAGAAAGCAGACAATTGAGTTATGAAAGCAGGGGCCGTGGAGCTACTTGAAAGTGGTTGGGTTGACAAGTAACTCAAAGTAATTGGGCTAACGCACATTTTTAGTAGTATATGTTTGTATTAAATTTTCAAAAAAGTGTGGGGTAAGCTAGGGTAGGGCTATATAGCACTACCAGCCCCACTCTCTCTTCGGTCCCTGGTAAGAGGCGAGACGTATTAAAACTTGCGTTCGCAACCACTCTTATTCTTTATTTCTTATCCATTGTTCTGAAACAATTGAAGCGACAGTCTACAAGCACTCAAAGCAAATTCAAGGACAAAATTTTTAAAAGGTCCATAGGTATATCCCGGGCTAAAACTGTACCAATAATCAGACTCCGTAAGATAAAAGGTATACTCCTTCCCAGACCATGTTGGGCCGAAAACCTCATCCCGGAATCGGGAATGTCCCGACGAGATCAGGATGCCTTTTGGGCAGTCTATAAGAGTATTGCCGAGAGACCCATCAAAAAACACGGCAAACAAACCCTCACGCAATGAGTGAATTATTTACTGTTTGCTGCATACTTCAGCAAGGAGGAAAATTAAATTTTGCCAAGTATGACAACCTGTGAAAGTGTCAAAAGTCCTTGCGGAAGGTGCAGTAAGAATTGAATTGCGATTAGCCTCAGACCTTTTTGGGAGCAAGCATTGTTAACTGTGGTGTAAGTTGTAAAAGACAACTGATAATTGATTCTCTTTGGATGAAAATGGAGTTTTCAGCCGTCACTTTTGAGAAAGCAAATAAGCCTAGCCGAAGACGACGTGACTAACCCGTTCGAAAATTCATAACAATCATGAATACACAAGCTGATGTCTATTTTGATAACCAAATCAATCAAAATAATAGTACACCAGGTTAAATATTCATAAACTGGTGTTTTCGTGGCTCAGTCACGTACAGGAACCTCCATTTACGGTTTAGTGTTCAAGTCTAATCTTCCTCTGATAATTTTTGAAATTAATGCCACGGGTTTGGTGTTTATCAAGATGTGCGTATTTTCAACCACCTGCAATAAGGCAAAAAAGCATGAACAAAAGAAACTCGCGGAAGCGTTGTGGGTGTCCCACAATGCAATGGTTTCTTTACCCGCACCTGCTACTCCCATGATGCACCGCGGCCAAAATCACAGCGAAAAAAATCCTTACAAAAACAAGTCGATAAAAATATAATGCTGAAAGTCGGCTCGAAGACTACAATCTGCTTAACTTCTCACATGGATAGACTTTTAAGATAGTAAATAATAAGATCTTCGAATCCTCGCTATGATCAAAACAACCATGGGAGATCCGCAAAGACAAGAAAAAGTAAGTAAAATTAAATCGATAAGTTTCCCAGAATTTATGAACTCGTTCGATCACTATTCAGTGAGCTTGAATTTCGTTGAATAATTACATATAGACATGGTCGCAGTGATCAAGAATCGTTTTCTCACACCAAAAAGCCATAGGCATTCACAATTTTTAACGACGACCTCAGTCTATATTTTGAAAATTGAACTTTCAAATTCTGAAACTGCCTTCGAAGTTCACGCTTGGCTTGAAATACAAGAGTTTGATATTTCCTGTCTTTTATGCAAAATGAGAGTAAAGACCGGCGCTGTAGATTCCAATTATGTTTAAAACGTTTCTAAGTGTTCATCGCTAAATTGACTTCATTTCATATAGTGCTAGATTTTTAAACGGCCGATCACCCTTTGCGTTTTATTTTGAAATGCTAAATTTCGAACAATTTTGTTTTACGAGAATAAAACGTGATAATCTTTCATTGGTCAAGTGAATTTCACTCGCAGACTTACGAGCCAAGCGGAAATTGACGAGATAAATATCACTTGTATTCAAACTATTTGTTATTTGCTTTTTTTGAAGCATTACAATAAAAATCGCTTTGCATAAAATTTGGATTGAGAGCGCGTAGTTTTCATTCTTAGTGGTTTGAGACTACGCGCGTTATGGATTTTCTGCTTTTGTTTTTTTTGTGTTTTGCCCGGGAATTTTAATGGTTTGATCAAAACACAGCTTCTGTATTCAAACACAATAAAACCCCTTGCCTTTAAAACCTACATGACATCAACCAAGATTTTATTTTTTTTATTTTTTTTTACACTTACAAGTGCCTTACCTGAAGTAGTGTATTAGGCTTACATTTTGGATGTAGAAACGAATTCGTTCTTCCTAATACCGAAGCGGTTGTTTGATTTTCACCAGCAAACATTTTTTCAAACGCATTTCATCATGAATAAATAATAATCGGAAAATTCGTTTGCTCTGCAACTGGCTGTGTAGGTCGTGTGAATAGTATCACATCCTTTTTACCAGTTTCCTAAAATATTTGACTTTCGCAATTTAATCCTTGTCTTAGAAACCTCTCGATGAAGAGGATACTGTCATGGAGTTTAACCAACTGTTCAAGAGCCCAGGTACATGTACTTGCATTGAATATATATACCATACAGATACCGGTTATATTTATAATTAACATTAAAAACCACTATAGATTGTTGACAAACTACCCCAAGTGGTGTGTAATACACAAGACAAAGGATGAGAGTCCAGGCCAAATGCCAGGGTCACAGGACTGAGGGGGGTGGTGAAGGGGACACTGCCATTTGGCTGGGATCTTTGCAGTTCATTTTTTAAACTCATTTTTGTCTACTTTAATAAGTGAAACTGTTCAATGACCAATTTTTGCTGTCATTTGGCACTTTAAATTTGGCTTTTGAGTCTTACAAATACACACTTTTGTTTCAAAGGTGGCAATATTTATCAGCTTATTAAATGCATTTAAGGTGCCCATAGTAGCAGCATTTTTGCATGTTTTTACTTTATAGGACAATAAGAAAGTTCTGTGGAAGGAAAATTTTCAGCAAGAACTCAAAACCACCTTTAATTATTTCTGGAACTTAGGTTGTTAATATTATTCTCAAGTCAATTTTTACTCAAGTAATGTTTTGAATGTTTTTTTCTGTTTTGTAGAAAGTGTATTAAAATGTAATCCATGCATATTTTAGCTAAGTTATGGAATTATTTTTATCCTGTGACCGAAATTTCTTGAAATACATGTATGTTGTAAAACTTTTAAACTCAAAAACAAGAATGCACAGTATTAAAATGGCCTGGGTTTTTGAAGCATTTTTAAGACCAGACTAAATAATGTGTGTTTCCAGATATCAACTGTCCCTAGGTTTACAATTAATTTAGGTGATGGACCATAATATTTTATTGTCATTTTTGCTTTTTAAAATCTGTTCTTCTCACAAAAAATGTTTAAAGCTACAAGTTTATTTTTGTTGCAATTAACTTTAATATTATGTGAAAACTGACTACATTAGCTAGAAACCATTATCAGTTGTTTTGACTTACTAATGTAGATATACCACTTTTGATCTTATAAAATGTACTTCAGGAAAATATTTTTTTTTCAAAAAATAACAAAGGTAATCCTATAACCTACCTACCCCAACTCTGAGAAGCATGTAACCGGAAAAACACATCTTTTTTTGTTTAGCCTAAGCTGTACCAAAATGCAGTGCTTTTTTAAGCACTTTAATACATGTATAAAGGTTTCTTAAAAACAATTTAAATTGAAGCATATTGAAAATAGGTATAACTATTCTTGAAAACACATTTGCTTAATTATACCACTCCTGTACATATAGTATTTAAACTAGTAGGTTTTTAAACTTCATGTTATCCTTAATTTCTAAGCCACCTGTACTTTAATCCCTGCTCTAATAGAAAGCTGTTTACAGCTAGCTTAGAAATCTAATGTATATTAAGTATTTTTGTAATATTAATGTTCAAAAAATGAATACAATTGCACCATTAAATTTGATTTCAAAATTAGTTAACATGCACAATTGTCTTGAACTTGTTTCTGGTTTAAAAGTCAGAGCTCTTAGAAATGTAATTAAAGAGCACTGTACATTATATCATTCTTAATGCACAATAAAAGAGTGTTGGCCCACAAATTAAAACTTGTTTTTTAAATGAATCTACATGCACATGCATGCCTAATTCACTTGTTTTTCCACATTATTTTGTTTTGTTTTTATTGAAAATATTTTAAAACAACTAACATGAAAATTCTAGTGTTGTCAGTGTATTCAAACTTTGGCATGAGTTTTTCCCCTTTCTTTGTTTCTTTTAAAACATTCTGTGGTTCAATGTACAACTGTACATGTACGTGACCAGAATTCTCCCCTTGTAACACATTATTAAATACAGTTAGAATTGGTAGCCAAGATGTCCAACTTCTTCCTTAAACCTTCTGTGATTCAAATATATTGTGTAACTATGTGTAGCTTATTTCTTCCCTTGTAACACAGCATACACAGTCAGACGGCAGCCAAGGCAGCTTCTACCTGCAACTAGGGAAAGAAGTTCAATACGAAGCTTAATCAGGTGTGTGCATGCAGTATCCAGGTTCTAAATTAATACAATATCTCGTTAACCTGCACTTGGCATACCCATCCAAATATATGTTTGATTAATTATATGATTATGAGGGACATCAATTATATTAATTTTATATACTGTATAATAAACATTGGTCAACAGAACTTGTGATTTCTTAATTTGCTGTCCAATTTGTATTTTACTGTAATTTTTTAATTATATGAAATGTTTTATTAGAAAATCTCACAAAAGAGTATGTTTTATACAAGAAATAGTGTTAATTAATTTGTTTATAAATTTGGAATCTGTTACCTGTCTATGCAGCAATGCATCGCATGTAGTTTAAATTTTTGTAAGTTTCTTTTCAAGACAGTTACCAGTACTCACCGTTTTCTCTAATATTCAGAATGCAAACCAACTAATTCAATTAAAAATGTCTTTATTATTAGGCAGCCTCCAGAACTCAATAACTCAAAATTATAGTGATTTTTTTATTTCACCTTTTAGCAGTTATTACTTATTAGAGTTGATGAATAACATTTTTAATAGGTAAAAGATCAGTACATTGCAGGTAAGTTTGTTAAATTATGTTTTCCTGCAGGGGCTCCACTCATATACATGAATTAACTAGGGAGGGGGGGAGGGGTCTGAAGGGTTTTCTTGGGACTGGATTTTTAGCTAAAAAGAATTTTTTGAGTCTATGAAAGATACAGGGTTTTTTGGCATGCTAAAAAGATGGGTTTTTTTGGGTAAGACAAATTGTCAAGTTGGTATTTTCGTCGGTGTAAGATTTGAGCCTCCGTTGCTCCCCCTCCCCCTCCCCCTCACCCTCCCCCCATCATTCCACTATCTGAGTGGAGCCTTGGGGATTACTGCTTGATGTACATATATCATTATAATCCATTGGAATAGCTATGGGGTTGTGCTGGCTTGTAATCATTTTTAGTTAATAGAGATGCTAAACATTCGTGAGCTTATTAAACTTGTCTGACTATACTTTTTGTAAATGAACAGCTTTATGAAATCAGTTGTTGGAAAAGACCTCACCAAAGTCACAATGCCTGTCCACTTTAATGAACCTGTCTCCTTTTTACAGGTGAGCTGAAGTTAAAGTTTACTACTAACTATATAGCACTTAAACTGTACATGTTGTTAACTATACGTATTAATCTGAAGGACAGTCTTTTCATTGCATGCAACTTATAAGTAGTCAATAGTCAAGACTGTTTTAGTAGAATGTTCGACTTTAATTCGAGTGCAAGGAGGACAAGGGAAAAAATAAAGTGACTACTGTATCTTACAGTGATGATACCATAATGACACCAGAGTAACACTGATGAAGAGTGACGCCAGTGTTCCAGTGATGGAACGACAATAGTGTGACAGTGATGGAGAATAACACCAGTGTGACAATGATGGAGTGCTACAATGATGAAGGGACAACAGTGTGCACTGATGAAGAGTGACACTAGTGAGAAAGTGAGAGTGGCACTAGTATGACCGTGATGGAAAGTGAAACTAGTGTGAAAGTGATTGAGAGTAACCCTAGTGTGACAGTGATGGAGACTGACACTAGTGTGACAGTGATTGAGAGTAACCCTAGCATGACAGTGGTGGAGACTGACACTGTCACTAGTGTGACAGTGGTTGAGACTGACACTGTCACTAGTGTGACAGTGGTTGAGAGTGACACTAGTGTGACAGTGGTTGAGTGACACTAGTGTGACAGTGATTGAGTGTGACACTGGTGTGACAGTGATGGAGAGTGACACTAGTTTGTTGATCATGGTGAGTGACACTAGTTTGTTGATCATGGTGAGTGACACTAGTTTGTTGTGATGGTGAGTGACACTAGTGTGACATTGATTGAGAGTGACACTAGTGTGACAGTGATTGAGAGTGACACTAGTGTGACAGTGATTGAGAGTAACCCTAGTGTGACAGTGATGGAGAGTGACACTAGTGTGACAATGGTGGAGAGTGATGCTAGTGTGACATTGATTGAGAATAACATTAGTGTGACAGTTATTGAGAGTGACACTAGTGTGACAGTATGGAAAGCGGCACTTGTGTGGCAGTGACTGTGAAAGACACTATTGTGACAGTGAGAGAGTGACACTAGCATAACAGTGATTGAGAGTGACACTAGTGTGACAATGGTGGAGTGTGACACTAGTGTGACAGTGATTGAGAGTGACACTAGTGTGACAGTGATTGAGAGTAACCCTAGTTTGACAGTGATTGAGAGTGACATTAGTGTGACAGTGATTAAGAGTGACACTAGTGTGACAGTGATGGAGAGTGACACTAGTTTGTTGTGATGGTGAGTGACACTAGTGTGACAGTGAGAGAGTGACACTAGCGTAACATTGATTGAGAGAGACATTAGTGAGACATTGATTGAGAGTGACACTAGTGTGACAGTGATTGAGAGTAACCCTAGTGTGACAGTAAGAGAGTGACACTAGCGTAACATTAATTGAGAGTGACATTAGTGTGACAGTGATTGAGAGTGACACTGGTGTGACAGTGATTGAGAGTAACCCTAGTGTGGCAATGGTGGAGAGTGACACTAGTGTGACAATGGTGGAAAGTGACACTAGTGTGACAATGGTGGAGAGTGACACTAGTGTGACAGTGATTGAGAGTGACACTAGCGTAACAGTGATTGAGAGTGACATTAGTGTGACATTGATTGAGAGTAACCCTAGTGTGACAATGGTGGAGAGTGACACTAGTGTGACAGTGATGGAGAGTGACACTAGTGTGACAGTGATGGAGAGTCACACTAGTTTGTTGTGATGGTGAGTGACACTAGTGTGGCATTGATTGAGAGTGACACTAGTGTGACAATGATTGAGAGTGACACTAGTGTGACAGTGATGGAGAGCGGCACTCGTGTGACAGTGATTGTGAGTGACACTAGTGTGACAGTGATGGAGAGCGGCACTCGTGTGACACAAATTGAGAGTGACACTAGTGTGACAGTGATGGAGAGTGACACTAGTGTTACAGTGATAGAGAGTGACACCAGTGTGACAGTGATTGAGAGTGACACTAGTAAGGCAGTAATGGCTTAGGTAACAACGTGTCTTTGATTGCAACTGACAATGTATGACAGCAGAGATTACACTGATTAAAAGTGAGAACAGTTGAAACAGCGAAGTCAATGTTTTGACTGTTGTGTTTTTTGTGTATAATAACATCACTCAGCCATAGATTTGCTGTTATACTGTAATATAGAATATTTTACTTTACAAACATTTATTCAACTTTTTAGATTATTTTATAAAATTAAATTACTAATAGTTTCACCTGTGGGATATCTTCTTGCAGAGACTAACAGAAGATTTAGAATATGCTGATATACTAAATAGAGCTTGCTGTAAGTATAAACTATGGACCCATTTTCTGATCAATGAACTTTTAAGTGTGCTTCTAAATGCAACAAGTGGACAGTTGGTCCAATACATGTATATATGTCCACTGTTATTACTAAATACTGTAGACTGTTCACGAAATTGGAGACATAATTTGAACTTGAACGAACCAGGATATTGTCAATAGCACAGTGGTCAAGTGGTTGGCGTGTCTGACTTGTAACCGAATGGTCGTGAGTTCGAACCCTGGCCTGACCAATATGTTGTGATCTTGAACAGGCCACTTTACTCGACTTGTTTCAAGTCGACTCAGCTGTGTTAATGAGTACCAGATTCTGCCGTAAGTTAACCTGCGATAGACTAGCTTCCTTTCTTGGGGGAGTCACAGACACTCTTTTGCTTAAGACTAGAGAAACCCGATAAGCCGTATGAGCCACTTAGCACGGGAAAGGACTTACAGTAGCTTTATTTTTTCTGCTTTTTGGTGTGCCCCCTAGCTGTAATTCCATGACAGTTAACATAAATGACTAGTTTCCCCTCTTAAGATGACCAACTCTGTTTTGAGTGATACTTACATTGCAACCCAATGGAGTCATCCTTGTACATTGCATGCAGTTCTACTGTAGTGCGTACTGATGGTAGTATTTTTTGTTTTGGCTCACAGATTGCAAGAATTCGTTACTTAGGATTGCGCATGTTGCTGCATTTGCATGTTCTACTTACTCTACAGTTCTTAATAGGTCAGTAGTGTTTTGCGAGAGTCTTTCAAACAATTTGAACGTTTTCTTTGTACAATATCTTTAACTTGGTCAATAAAATGAAACAAGTAAGTGTACCCGCCAGTCCATTGAAAAAGCCCCCGACCCTAGTTTTTACAAATTTACATTAGTTTCATCGTGACTACTCTTGCAAAATTGGTAACGCCCGAAACCTGCCAAATCTTTCCTAACCTACGTTTAATATGTATTTTAAACAGAGTTGAACGTCGAGCCACCAGCGCCAGTATTAAAAACCTGTGTAAAGAAATTCTTAACTGCTGATTCATGATACAGTGGGAGAACAACACCACAAAAAGGGAAATACATTTTTACAATCATGTTGTTTCTTTCATAAAAGGTGGAATTTTTTCCATACAAACCCTCCTTTCTGACTTTGAATATTTAGAGAAAATGACGTTAACCCACATTTTTCTTTAATTTACTTCGACTATCTACTATCGAGTTATTGATGCACGCGGGATGTTGGCAAAGCACGAGAAATTCGTCTGAGTGCCACGAGGCGGAGCTCTCAAATTTTCCATGGTGCATCTGTAACTCGATAGACTCACAGCTAAATCTTGGACCATTTCATTCAAAACCTTGCCAACAGATTTGTACAATTTTTTATTCATTTGAGTAATATTTGGCAGATTTGCCTTCACATGTATATCGATATTTTCTTAACATGATTGAAATCTAAAAATCTAAAAGTTTGTAAGTTCTTCCCCTGGTCAAGAATCGTAAAGATGCAGGGTGCAAATCATTAAGGAATTTGTCTAGCCTACATTAAACTTTTTATTTTTTGCTTTGGGAGATGAAAACTTCTTGATATAAGTTCTCACTGGAAATGCGAAGGCTGCTTTTTTTGGGCCTACAAATCTGAATATATTTGTCCTATTTTTCGTCATTTGTAAGCCCCCTAATTCGCGAAGGAAATTTTTATCTGTTGGAAGCCATTTTTAAAGAAATTCAAGGCCAGACATACATTTTCGTCTCTTCTCCCAGCCAGGGTACATGGGACAATCGATTATTTTGTTCATAGTACAAATTCTACTATCTACATACCGATATACATTAGTTAATTTTTCTTGTTTGAAAACCTAGGTTTTAGTTAAAATACTCCAGAAGGCGGTGTAGCTGCACAAATAATTTTGACAAATTCTAATACAGAATGCACCAAAACTTACTGTAGCTGCATCACTATAATAATTTAGACAAGAGTTTTATTGTCAACATGCACTGAAAAACTGCAGACATTCAGTGACATCGGCTGCGTTGTTGACACTACACACTTTTCGAGATTCGTGTACTGATTATGTATTTAAATTTAGTTTTCGCAACTAAAAATTGAACTTGCAAGACCTATTTTTGTTTTTTGCATTGTGTATAAACATCTTATTAGCCTCGTTTGCTTAGTCTGTACGGCAAGTTATGGACCGAGTTTTTGTCCTCCCTTTTATGGCCCAAGCGCGAAGCGCAAGGGCCATGAAAACAAGGAAGGAAAAAACGTGGATCCATAACTTGCCGTACAGACTAAGCAAACGAGGCTAATAAGATGTTTATTATATAGCCTTGCTGATTATTCTGGTTTTGAAAAGAACTAGCGGTCCGTACGGCTACTTACGGACCTGGAATTGACCAATCACAGCACCCGAAATCATTCAGCCATATAATAAAAACAAGTACATGTGTTGGTACGTGTGGTTTATGTTACGTGTTTTGATCCCAATTTAGGTTTTGGAAACCGTTCAACCCCCTGTTAGGAGAAACGTTCGAGTATATAAACCACGACGTCGGTTACGCATTATTGGTAGAACAGGTACGTACAAGTCTTAGATATGTAGTGCTTCAACAGGAAAAGGGTCTCCTGAAGCATGTACTCGTTGACTTTTCTTCCAATTTCATCCTATTTCTAGATACTAGTTCGATAATCTTTTTACCACATGCAAACGAGGATAGCATGCCGAGAGAAAAGCTAATGAAAGAGGCGAGAAATTGAACTGAGCGAAGTGCCGTATGCATTTTGGCTTCTGCGCATGCCCCCCCTCCCCCCCCCAAAAAAAATTGATAACTATGATTGCAATGGCAGTTGATCTATAGAAATTTGGCTTTCTGAACCAACTGCAGTTAAAAGACAACTGAATTAAGAACAATATTTGAAAAGAAACACTATTGTTGTCCATCAGACGCCTAGTTTTCTGCTTGAGACCCCTTTCTTGTTAACGGCGTAGCTTTTGATGGCCAGTTTCAGTTTGTTTCTTACATGCATAAAACTATGAAGCATGTCAGAGAGACTAAAAACGTTTTCTGCATGAGACGCCTTTTTTGTTGACGGCATAGATATATAAGATGTAATACAGTTTCAGCTCCCAAAATGACATGTGTGATGTACCACCAGATTCTTACTTAATTATTTACTCCCTTTTTCGAGTAGGGTGGAAGAAATAAGTGATTCATCTTAGAAGATTAGCTTTGTACGATCAGCTCCTTATATGTATATATATATATATATGCATGTAATTCTCACAACAAAATGCCTTGTTTCGTGTTGAAATTCGGAGAAGAAGATCTCTTGTTGATGCTAACATTTTCCGATTGGTCATTAACTGTCAGGTTTCCCATCATCCTCCAATCTCGGCCCTTCACGCTGAGTCGGAGCATTGGATCTTCTGGCAGGAATACCGATTGGAAACCAAGTTTAGAGGACAAGTAAGTTTAGTGAGTTGATTAGAGGTAGTTTTTTCCTGCTTCTTTTCTTGTATCTTACTCACAAACTTATTGTTAACCAAGGTAACTATAACAATGATAATAATAATAATAATAATAATAATTATTATTATTATTATTAATATTATTATTATATTAATAATAATAATGACACT
>JAOBRG010375456.1:0-26074 GCA_027574985.1 Umimayanthus nakama
AATAACAATAACAATAACAATAACTAAACAATAATAACAATAATAATAAAAATAAAAATAGTGATAATAATAATGATCTGAATAATAATAATACTGAGATTTTAGGGTTTGCAACTTGAATTAAAAATAGCGGACAGTTCCTCTTCAAGAAGGCGGCCAAAGTATGCTTAAATGTTAGCTAGTGTGATAGTTTCCAGCAAACCGAGCTCAGACAGTGGAAAGTGGTATTTGATAGTACGTTGTGAGAACATAACCACATAAAATACTTTCAATGGCTAAGTTATGACTCTGCAACGTCGTGTTGTCGTACAAGTACGTTTTTAAAACAGTTTGACATCACGACAAAGGCGCAAACTTTACTTTCGTTGATAACGGCTATCCGGTCCAGCGTGCTGGTGTCGGGGTCATCCATTACGGCCTGCAGAAACTCTCTTCTCTCAAGCGGAGTGAATTCTAAATAACAACATAACAAGGTTAGAAACTACAAAAACGACTAATAGAAATGATAGCAGTTTAAAACAGCAACAATAATGATAGTAGTTGTAATAACAAAAGCAACAATAAAAACAAGGTAGAGGGGGGGGGGGTGCTTGCATTGACATAGAATCCAAGATGGCGGAACATGCCTGACGAGGCTGAGATTTCAGCGAAATTTATAGCATTGATACAAAGATATACACATTCTCTTAACACTCTCAGTATTTTAACTCCAAAATTGTGCGTTCAAAGAATAACAAAGACAGAGAATGTCAGAAAACTACTGAAACCTGTAAAAACAACTTCTGTGTTTACACAGAAAATACGTTCAAACCGTTGAATTTGGCGGAAAAGTCACGGTAGTGGTTTTTGGCACGTTTTACCGTTTTCTGTTTATGCTTCGTTGTTACCAGCGGTGTCTGAGAACTGTTAGAACTTTTCGTCCGTGAAGATACTGGGCGGGTCTATGCTTCCTGCACCAGTGAGAGATATTGTAGCTTCGGGTGTTTTCAGGTAATAGACTGTTTGCAGTTACTTGAAATAACCAAACCACCGCGCACGATAGTATAGCTAAGCTTTATTCTTTGCTGAACAAACAGTATTCGTTGTTCACGGCAGGATCTTAAAGGTGAGGTATATCAAGATCACAATTTTTTTGTTTTTGTTTATGAACACTCTTTATTCAACTACAAGGGGATTTTATGACATTCCATGTTACTGTCCTTAGTTGACGGCTTGTTTGTGCCAGTGTATATGTTTATCTAAGGGCCGACAGTCGAGCACAAAAAAAACACGCTCATAAAATGACTAACCGAGTCCAAAGTTAGTGTGCGAGGTCAAAACACAAACTACCGATTTTTAAATGACAAGTACTCTTGTTATTGAGCTGTTTTTGATAATTCGAAGATTTCAGAATATTGAATGTTTTTTCAAATTCTCCAGCACATGCAACCGTTTGGTTTTTTACTATTCTGGAAGATACCCGCAGGGCTTCGCTTGCATACCTCGTGCTATTTTGTGTAGCAGCTGCTAAAATGGTTATGCGCATGTTCGTGAGAAAATAGCGCAACGCAAGAACCCTTTATCACTGCAAACTGGACCAAAGGGAACTAAACTCTGTTCCAGTTTCGATCAACCGATTGATCTTCAAAAAATACTTCAATCAAACTTCACATTACGTTGGCATTCTTCGAAGACGTAGTTGTAGTACTCCAAGGCAAAGTAGGGGGCCCGTAAAGATAATCGAGATATTTAATTTTTCATAGAAACATCGTTTAAAGACTTGCAACAAATTGTCTTTAAGGATAACCTTCAAAATAATTCACATTTTTGCCCGTTTTTTATGACCGTTCCAATGATAATGTCAATTAGACCACCCTACCCGTTTCAGAATAATAACGAATTTCGTAACCCGCAAGTCAATGACTTCTATACAACTGAAAACTGTTGATGATATTTGCTTTTAAGGTCTCGTGTCTTTTGAATTGTCATTGAGAGCAGACAAAACGGTTGTTGTATTCGCAGCCTGTCAACTGGATAGAACAAATGTATAATTAACTGATACAATATAAAACGCTTTATCAGCAAGACACTTCTCGGCAAAATATACATACCACAGCTCTTGCCAAGATATTTACTACTTTATTAATTTTGCCGCCACAATTGTTTTTATAATTGACACTAATCATCATTGACGGCTTGTAGTTTTTAAACTGTTTAGTCACAAATTATATGACAATTAGAAGCGCAAGCTTACTCAAAAACAATTATCTTTGTCTAGCGAGCTTAAATGTTTTGCGAACTATTAATAATTGAAATAACGGTTTGACCTCGTTTTTTGTATTGTAAGTTGTACTTGCAGCTGAACTGCTCTTTTAATATGAATTTTTACTGAAAGTTGTCAGGGAACGTACCATAACCAAAGGCAAGGTGTGCACACGAAACTTTTTCCATTATATACAGGGGCCGGAATGTAAAATTTTTTGAACAAATTCAAGTTGTGAGATAACAAGAAAATAGTTTAACAAACGTTTTGCTTAACTTTAACGTCTTTACAAGCTTATAAATTTACTTTCTTGAACAAAAAGGATGACATATTGCGGCGCGCATGGGAGGGAGGGAGGGACCGGGTGACAAAAAAAAAACACGCGTTAGGTATTTCGAAGTTTGCAATCAGTCAACCTGGGTAAAAGTCAGTATGATGCACGACGTCGTTTGGAAATATCATCATAAACGAAATCCTTTTTCGAAAATACTTTAACGGCCTTGTAACTGGTTTTCTGAGCTCTGTTGAAAAGCTGTTATTAAACCGATACACTACGCTGCTGCAACTTCACTAGTTTCTAATGCAGTCAAACAATGATCTGATTTTTTGCAAAATCATTTCAGATAAACATTTCAACTTCAAGATATTCCGCACGAATAAGTTTCAGAAATGCTTCGACCCCGGAGAGCTACTAAGTTATTCAGAAATGCCAAACTTTTGAATAGGCAACCGTTATCCTTTTAAAATACGTTTTGTGTTCATCACTTTCTTACGGCGGTTAAGCTTCCAAGAAGAAAATTTAAAATCAACAGTGAATTATCAAAATCATCTTATCCGGCGTATAAATTTTCCAGCTCGACCTGTCGACGTTTTAGTGAGTTAACAGTTCAATAGAAAGTAGAACATTATGACATCAGCTTTAACAACCGTTTCAGAGACAAATACCCCAGGGACCTGCAGTCAGTTGCATTTATATGTTAAACGGCATAGGAATTGAGAATCTAAACCAAAAAAGAAGTAACCGTCTTGGTTCAAGATAAGAACCCAATTGAAAAACGGAATATTTTACCTCTGTCCTCGAGCCGCTCAGCGGCTCCACGCCAAACAGCGATCAGAATTGCTACAGATAGCGCTCTCCACATTTTCACGGATGTTCGTTAGAAACAAACTGAAATCAGATCGTGAGGCAAGCAACTTATATACACCTTCTGTTATTGTTCTATTTCAAATGTTTTGTGCTTGATTTACGTGTCAGCTAAACAATATGTCCCTATCCCAAGGGTATCTTGCATGATTAAACATACTGTATTTCAAAAAACTTTAACGGTCGGGATAAAAGCGCGCCATGCAAAGTTGTCTAAGCAAACTATTAAATTGAACAGTATTGATCAGTTCACTTGAACCTGTTTAAAATAATGAATGTTTTTGTCGTGGAACAAACAAACAAATAGGACAGAAACAACGATTTATCCGCCTAAGAATGACTTTAATTCATTGGTTTGTAGTTTGCATGCAATAAGTTTCGGCGAAGTCATGCAGCGTGGCAGGTAAAAAAACCGTTGCAGTACGCAATAGTCATAATAATGATAACAATTAACTTAATTTAACGAGGGTTACACTTTACAGTTAAAACTGATGAACTTGTGCTGTTCCCCTACATCATTAGGAAAACAAATTTACAGCTTTCCTAACAAAAAAATATAGTAGAAACTTTTTTACCAATATCCCCATTAACCCCTGCGATCAAACTGCGAGTCGCATGACTTCCGTGCTTTATACCACGTAGATTGATGACAGTATTAATAAATGTAGTCGGTTTTAAGGAAGCTGGATAAGAAACGGAAAATGTTCTTTGTTCTTTTAATACCAATCACCCCAAATGATCCCAGTTACAATAATGATATACTTATTACTTATCTATTTTGGCCACGGTAATCCCGACTCTTCTGTCGGTTACTAGACAGATATGATATACGCAACGCGCACATGAAAAGTTAACGGCAAACAGCGGGAACAGAAAAGGGGCTCTAAATACTTTGCAGCGACGCTTGCTAAGACTGCATAACTTTCCTAATCTTCTCTGAAGATCGGAAAATAGAATTTTCTAGGGAAATATATAGGAATTTTACACGGTCTTATCGGTTGAAAAATGTATTTGCAAGATCATCTCTACCGTCAGTTATACATATCGCTTCACTTTTAGATGGTATTTTTTTTTTGTCCTCGCCCAACATTTCGCGCGCTCTCTCGACGATCTCCTGGAGGAAAAGAGGAGACTACTTGCAGTCTATAACGCAATATTCTATAAACTTGAATATCAACTGTAGTTGAGAGAATGTTCGCACCCATGTGTTAGAATATCCGCCTTGATGCAAAGGCCTGGTTATTTTCCCCTTGGTGGCCAGTTTTGCCACTACTTTGGCAGTTGTTGCAGAGGAGAAAGCAACCAGGGGGAGTCTGCATATTGTCTTCGCTACCGCAGAAAAAAACATAAAGGATCAACGGGTAATAATAATATTGATACGGAACCTCAATTGGAGACTGGCACGCGAGCCTGCCATTTACAAAGACAATGTTAAGCGCTACAAATAGTAAATAAAAAAAGGAGGCGGAAACAAAAAGGAAGCGGGCAGGGACGAGAAACATCTAATTTTTTTTTACTTGGCCCAACGGAATAAATACCATTAACGATGGGAGTAATTAAGTTATATGTGATGTTGAAAGTATAAGTAACTAAAAAGGAGAAACGACCAAAAAATTTACAAGACAAAGCTGTTTCAAAAATACCTAAACCAGCGCGCAATCGTTGTTTTCTCTTCCGAGCCCAGCTGTAATGATAAAATATAATCGTTTATTTTAAAAATTATTTGGCAGTTAACCGTGTATTTATCTTTATTTGGAGGTGACAGCATTGAGCAGTCTGAGCAGTGGCAAACTGGCAAAGTTCTAGAGTGAAAGTTAAAACTGTGGTTAACTGTGATTGAAATTGGGAGAAGAAAAGATAGACTCCATGGGGTTGAATGCTTGTTTTTTACCAAAAAAATATTGCACGCTGATTATCCCTTTGCAGTTGCTCAAAGTTTTAAGCCAAGATTGCATCGAGGCTTGCAGCATATAAATAAAACTTCCTTACACTTCAAAGGGTTAAGGTGCATGCCTCAGGTATTGGCGTACTGGACAATTGTTGATCAACCACTGTGACGGGTGTGTCTGAAGCAAAGTGTTTGTGATGAAAGCGCTCTCCCCAAGGCACCGCGTCCGTAGAACCGCACTGTACAGTATTAATCATGGTTATCCACGCTGAACACCAAGAACTTTATCAAACAAATGGTTCTCAGACACAAACTTGTCAGGAATGAAGCTGTCACAAGCACTCGTTTCTCATGACTCTTAATGCAAGTACAAGTGCATTGTTCTTAAACCGCAACGCGAGGCATAGTGAGACAGTTTAATGGTTTAATATAGGCCACTTTCTCAATCATGCGCAGAACAACGTTAGGTTTTCAGTTGGCGGGCTCAAACGATTTGTAACTGACAGATTGGATGGAGAAAGTGAAAAGATAAATAATTACTTGGAGAAGATAAACGATAAGACTTCAAAAGTATTACAGAATATTGTAATCAGCAAGGAATCAGGGATTGTGGCCAACTGCAAAACTCTTAGTTTGCTCTGCACGTGACTGAGAAAACAACCTATATGATAAACGAATAAAGCGAGAACTACTTGGCTTTTCCGAGGCCGTGCGGAGAGGAGGGGTTGAAGATTTTGGAAAAGAGATGTTGCAGCAACCTATAGCAGAAAGAAAGTCATGTTTGATAAGTTTTTAGAGAAGGATTGCCTCAATGTTTTCAAAAGGATCTAAAATGGGACGATTAGGTTGTCCATCCTTAAACAAGTTCGAATATACCCGCTTTGCTCCATCCTTTTGCAGTATGCCACTAAATTTCGCGTCCTTAATTTTCGCAGCACCTTTTTTCGCGAGACTTGAACTTCGCGAAATTTTTAAATCGTGAAAATCGCGAAAATTAAGTCGCGGCGTGAAAATAAGTGATAGTAAGTTAGCTATCAGGCGATGTTGCAAGAGCAATGTTCATAATTTTTTACAATATCTCCACTGAATACCGAGTGTGTAAATTCAAATGTCAACCTCAGTATTTTTTTTTATCATGGTCTTTATTTTGGGAATATTCAGCCTCGATATTTTAAGAAAATGGTTCTTGTAAGAAAACAATGTACGTCCTTTCTGATTTTTTGTAACCTCGTCCGTCAATTGAATCAGAACAACCGGGTTCGCTTAGGTAACAACATAGACTGATATCTCAAGCAGTTTTCCTATTTCCTATAAAAGTATCAATGTTCTTAACTTTTTGGGCAATTTAACTTTCAGATTTAAATCTGCTCTCTGTTAAAGTTTTGCGTAATTTGGATGTGTTTGCGTATCGCCTTCTGCTTTGCTTCTGCATATACGGCAAGCATTTGCAAAGTTTGGCAAAAAAAGTTGGCAAATTTAAGATGTATAAAAACACTGATGTAATAACGCCAAAGTAGAATTCCTTACATCGATGTTAGCTTTATGTATAAGTTAGCCTATAGTTTTTAATATTTCATTGCATTATTTTTATTCAGATTTTAGCGATCTCTTATCTTCAGTGTTTCCATTGTATTAGTCTTATTTAGATTTTTACAGTTGGTGTGATGTCTTTATGATTTTTTACCAACTTCATAAAATGTAGATGTAAATGATGTTTTCAGTCCGTTGTTAATAATTAAAGTGAAAGAGTCAATTTTAATTTTTAATGAATGTTAGACTATTAGTTTTTTGCAGAAACACTAAATTCTTGCCTAGTGGTCCTTATTTAAGAAAATAAGAGGACTAAAAAAGCGCGGATAACGACGAAAATGAATATGTTCCTTTTTCATAAGAACGCCGAATTCTCGGGCTGATGGCGAATGTTTTTAAATATTTTGAGGATTTCAGGATCATGTGTTCTTAAAAGGTTCTTAAACATTACTTTTAGTATTGAATTCACTTTTGGTTTGTTGGATTTTCCAGGTTCCATTTGCATAAATTAAACGAAAATATGAACATGCTTCATTAATTAGCTACTGCTACCAATGTTCATACTACTACTACTACTAATAATAATAATGATAATAATAATAATGATATTGACAATAACAATAATAGTAATAATAAAAACAACAATAATAATAATAATAATAGTAAAAATGATAATAATAATAGTAATAGAAACATTTTTAAAATAAAAATTAAAGTTTGAGAACAAAGTTCTACATGTGCAACACTATCGGCGAACATTAGCCGAAAAAATTAATCTCTTGTTCAGTATCCAAAATGCAGGTTCCTCGCCTTCCCTCAGCCTCTTATGTTCTTAGCTTATTCTCATATTGAGGCATTTTTCAGCCTCATAGCCTTACGAAAAACGGTTTTTATAATAAGAATGTAATGAAGCTCATAAAGATTGAACAATTTTACAGTACTATTAAAGTAAGTGAAGCCGTAAATACTTAGTTAATTATTCATTTTTCATAAGCTCTATTCAACGTTCGTACTTTCTAGCAGAATTGTTTCAAAAGCACTGGCAACCTACAAATATATACGTAATGAATATCACCGCACCGGCTCGGGGCTCTGAGCTGTGAAGATTTACGGCTGGTGTAAACTCAGGGTGCTCGGTGCAACAGTTTTCGCATTTGATTAGGACTTGTTAATCACAAGCATTTCTTGAATCAAAAGCTGATTTCTTTTGAAGCTCAGCTTCATTGAAGGTTTGTATTAATCAAACTGTAGTCTGATAAGTCATCTACACTGCATGATTACCAATTCAGACCCGCAGAATATTGGTTTGCATGTCTCGTTCTCGTACAAACGCTAGGCTGTAAAACGCGCAAAGTTTAAGAAAATGCTATAAGAGCATATGCGTTAATCAACAAGGGTTGACGTGTATGTTGCTAACGCCGGAAGTGTCAGCTATACCCAAACCTCACAGGTTAAGCACATACTATATCAATCCTTGTTGATCAAACACACTTAGACCAACGAAGAAAAAACTTTTCTTTAAAAAAAAATAGTCTTCAAGTGTTTAAAAACAACACGCTTTTTTCTTTATAAGAACAAACTTAATAAGAACACCTAGGCTGAGATTTGTTCCAGTTCTATAAAAAAAGATTTAAGTTTTTTTTTAACGCAGTGTATAGGAAAGAAAAGTGTTATCAATGTCACTTTCATTTTCTAAGTTTCTTGACGATATTAAACATTTGTGTTTCTCATATTGGGCCAAAACGACGAAAAAAGCCATGCACAGACGACAGTAAACATGAAATCAGCTTTCAGTGGCCTAGCCTGACGGTTAGAGTGCGGATTACACCAGAAAACTGCACAGCGTGACTTGAACAGTAAATGTCAATTTTAAAAGGAATTGAAATCAAAACTTAGAAACCAGGTTAATTTTTTAACAGTCAACCTTTTGCAGTTGTACATTTTATATTTAAGATGTCATCAGACGAGTTATTTAAAAAAATACATTGATAACATCCCGGAAAAACGAATACATATAATTGCAAAAAGTTGACTGTTAAGATTAGCCAGGTTTCGTAATCAGTAAGGTTTGTTAAGCCTTACCAGTGGATATTGTTTTTTTTTTAATTATTAGCATCCTGAAAGGACTAACAACAGATATTTTGAAAAAAAAGCCACAGATATTGTTATATATATAGCTTTGAATATTGCTTGTCCTGTCAATGAAGACTGCATGATAACGGACGTTTTTGCGTTTCTCGCAGACATAAAACGGCAATATCAGCTTTTTCACCAAAAAGCTAATTTTTACCGGTTTTTATTTCCAGCTATAAGAAATATTCTTCCTAAACTTTCAGATAATGTCTGATTGGCAGCAATTTTAATTTACTGACTTGGTAAACAGTGTAAAGCTTTTAACCAAAATTAGGGAGAAAGAGAACTGCTATTATTATCAACAACATCCTGTCCTTCAAGTCTAATAGTTTCCAGTTGAAATCAAACAAGGGTCATTTTAGAGTAAAAGCTTTTCTCATTTAAACAAGTCATCAAGCAGGGTCGGTCCGGGAGAGGCGGTAGTTGTATCCTGTATACCCGCTAAAAACATTAAACAAACCAAGTAAAGATGTAAAAATTTCAAAAATCGGCGCCGGCATTGACATGGATACCGTAAAATCCAGGTTACTGCATGCGATTCAGCAGATAGCGATATACAGGCGATATTTCAATAGAACTATAGGCCTATGCTCAACTGTAAGAAAACATCCCGAATACCGCGTACTCCAAACTCCCTGGCCAACCTATGAGTCATGTTATGGGTCGACACCTCCGCACAATTTTTCGGCGCTCGGTTTCTTTCCGATTCGGCGATTGGGAAATCTCACTACTTCAGTGAAAAAAAAATTCCAGACCTCGAAATACTCTTCACTACTTCAGTGAAAACAAAATCCAGCGAGTAGACTTGTGGCAGTTATAGGTCGACATCTGCAGACCACTTTATGATCAGACAAATGTCAGTAACTAGAATGTTTTACCGCTATTTTAAGCCATTGTGGTGCTTGCCTTGTTCTCATTCCCACCATCTTAATGCTTCACCTGCGGTATTACATATTACTACATGAGGCATCCCAAAACGAATGTTCATTTGTGGGCGAAGTCTTGCCACAAAATTGGTTGGGCAGATCACCGGACTAAAGCTTTTGATTCGCCGATTTTTTCATTGCACCTTTTCTTGCAGTGAAAAGGTTTATGTAAACATGGAACGGAATCTTGTGTTTCACAAGAATGAAACTCACATGGGTGTCATCTATAGGTTGTCATTTTCTTCCGAGGCAATTCATTCCTCATCAGTCAATAGTACGAACACATTGGACATTTCGACACAAGCTTTTAGTGGAAAACGATATTCGATGGGCAGCTTTGGCATCAGAGCTCTCTTGATATATAATACTACAGAATTGATTTCGGAGTGTTAATGTAAGCACACCTCCAATCATTTTTTTTTCTTCGACCCAAATTTTGTTGGAGTTTTGCAAAAGAAAAAGTAAACCCCAGCAAATACATAAGTAGAATAGAGTTGTACAACTCCTCAAGTACGCTTGTAAACCATTGTTCATGCAGTGTCTGGAAATGAGACCACTTAACGCTTATGATGTGGCATTTTAAAAACAAGATAGAGATCAGATAATGTTGCATGCCTGCCAGTTCACTGTCCAAAAACGAAACAAGAAAAAATCAAACTATTGAGAATACGTATTTATGAAACTGTAACGGCTTTAATGTTGCATTCATGCCTGCCGTTTCACTGTCCATAAATGAAACAAGAAAAAAACCAAATATTGAGAATACGTATTTATGAAACTGTAACAGCTTTTTTAGTAATAAAATGATAAACTATGGTTTTCGAACGTATCGTTTCGAAGCAAAAAACGTCGCAACAATTTTGTCATGTTGTATGATCAGAGTGTCGTTTTTCGATCCTATCGTTTAAACTACCCTCGATAATTCAAAAAATTACCTCATTTTTGGTTTGCTAAACTTATACAAATTCATCATACATGTTGTTCCGTAAAATGGAAAATAAACTACCATCAAAATAAAAACCTAAGAACTTTCAGGACATTTTAGGCTGGAATTCCAAAATATTGAGAACATTTAGCTTGAACCCTTAAAATGCGTGAAACAAACAACCAAGAGCTGTCTAGAAAAATCATCCAGATTTGTACAAAATATTTCCCAGATTCGTGAAAAAAAGTGTGACAAATCACCCAAATTTGTGTACGAAATTTACCCAGATTTGTGTAGAAAAAGTGTAACAAATCACCAATTTTGTTTACCTCGGTTTTGGAGCTTCTTGGCTGCCCCGCGCCCAACTGATGCAATCAGGAAAAGGATTAGTATCGCACGCTTCATCTTCTCTGCAACTCGTTTCATACAAACTGAGATTGATTACTGAAGGAACGGCAGCTTATACAAAGGTGGTTCTCCCTTACATTAATGATGTACAATTGTGAAGAGAAATTTAATTAAATGGATGTAAGTAGGAACGAGTGAAATCTTTTTTCAATCATTCATTTGTAAACTTTCTCATGTAAAAATTAAGGAAATGCATAAATAAATAAGTACATAGATAAATAAACGTGCATGTCATTATCTGTATCAACACCTTTCAAGATTCCCCAACTACTACTAGTAACAGAAATACATGTCAACTTCACCTCCAAAACTACTTGAACCATGAAAAAGAAGAAGCAGAAAAATTTTCGTTCGGATAGCTGAAACCTTTGCCCCTGCGTCAAATTAAAGTTTCGCAATCAAATAATCAGATTGTGAGGTTTGTTGGTCTTTTGCGCTGTTACCTCACAACAAGTTTTGTTCTTTAATAACACTGTTCTTTCATTTAAAACCTAAAACTAATTTTATAAAACACGTTCTCTTTCATGTTTAGCCTAGTTTTAGATGCTGGTAGTGAAAAACATTTTAAATGCTTAGGACAAAGTACTATACAGTGAGCTATTAAGCAATAAAAGTGAAAGCAATTGGTTTTATATTAGCTGGTAACCGGTCTCATGCAAGACGTCAGTTTATCTTCTTCTTCTTCTTCTTCCATTTATTTCACTCTTCATCTCTACTTTTATTTCACCTTCCATCTCTATAGATAACTCTTGTGTTAGAGTATGGACAATTACTTTTACGAATTAAAAGAATAGGAGGGATTTTGGCGAATAAATCAAAACTTTATGCGTTTACAGCAATATTAAGAGTGATAGAGCAGTGCAACATAAACACTGACCTACATTAATTAAAACACTAAAATGCAAAATATGTTATTTATTAGCCAACTTTTCTTCAAATAAAATAACATACACAAACGTTACCCAGAAAGTGCAAAGCTTCAGAACACCTAGCAGAAATGAACCTGTAAAACTGGTTTGTTATTATACTAAAAATAACCGATACTCATATCGCATTGTATATGCACTAGCTCCATTCCCTCACGGCTTGCCACAACTTGTACTTTACTGATTCAGTTCGGGAATTAGAAATGCTTACTTCTACTGACGGATATTCTTGAAGAAAGATCATTTATTGAGTAAGACCAAATAGACCTCTTTTCTCAAATGCAAAACTCTGTTTTTACTTTAGATACAGATTTATTTTTAATACTCTTTGCTTCTATTACGAAAGAGAAACCTTTTCAACTATCTTCAATTATTTTCTCCTTTTAGTTTTATTACCTTTTCTTGTGGTCGTATCCAAAAATATAATCAAAAAAGCTTTCATGAAACCCATTTTGCATGCAAGTTCATGAAACGCAACAGGACAGTTTATTAAAACCCTTACCAAGCTTTCCGTAAAATTGTGCACGTATGTTGTTGTGAAGAACTAACTTTCTGCCTACTAAAGTCAAAACGAACAATTTAAAAAGAAGCTGCATATGTAGCTTTGAAGAACTTAATGAAATTTGCTTGTATGCAAAAATATGTCTTCACAGTTCTATCTCCAAACTTGAACTTGCGTGCAGTGACGTGGCTAAGTGTGTCAGATTTTGCCGGTAGAAGTGCAATCTTTAACACTCTGCACGCAAACTTTCTAAGTTTCATGATGTGCCAGTGGCCTTCCAAAGTTATTACCTTGCTTCATTCTGAGACGTTTGAAGAGCTATGTTTCGCAGTGCTATCTCGATGCAATGGTTTTACTTACATCTCATTAAAACCTTAGTACTCAAAGCAAGACAGATGTATATATTGATGATATGGAAATAAGAGTTTTAGGAAACCGACTTGTATTAATGTTTAATATAAAACAACTTAGTTCTCGATATCATATTTGTGCTTGCAAGAGCCTTTGAACATTATGATTACAATTGGTACCTAATCGGAAAAAAGGGATTTAACAAACCGTAAAAAGAGCGAGGACATGAGACCGAACACAAGCTGATACTTTGATTTGTACAAACGAAGCTAGAAGTAACAAAACCATTTCTGAATAATAGATATCTAGTATCGCTGCACTGATTCCTAACCCCCCTCCCCCCCCCAAAAAAAAAACTCAACTGTGGTCGATCTTCTCTTGTTAACAAATCAGTTTTACAACTAAAACCAACTGAAAACTGTATCTTTGATTTGTTAGCCACTTGTCATCCCCCTTAATATCTCCGTTTTATTATAACCTGCTTCACTTCACTTCACAAATTTATCACCTCCTTCTTTCTATCTTCACCTTAATTAAACCTGCTGCACTTCATTATCTTCACCACTTTATCACCTCCTTTTTATTAGCTCCGCCTTATTATCTGCTGCACCTCATTATCTTCACCACTTTATCACCTCCTCCTTACAACCCCCGTCTTATTACCTGCTGTACTTCATTATCTTCACCATTTTTTCACC
This sequence comes from Umimayanthus nakama, assembly GCA_027574985.1. Lineage (NCBI taxonomy): Eukaryota > Metazoa > Cnidaria > Anthozoa > Zoantharia > Parazoanthidae > Umimayanthus > Umimayanthus nakama. The sequence goes on from JAOBRG010375456.1 coordinate 13,674, forward strand.
TTCTTTGCACGTTGGTCATCTTTTAATCTACGAACGAAAGATCCCATTCAAAAGACATTATAAGTAACCCAGACTTTATTGTTGAAGAACGCCAACCATGACAGAGTCCAACAGAAGTATATTGTTAAAAAGTGTCAATTGTTGTTATTGATATTGTGCATGACTAATAAGTACTTCGTTATCGACGTGGAGCCTTACTGTTGTACAAACATCCGTTTCGTCAAGTTATTTTCACAGGCGTTTTTGATTAATATAGTACTCAGCAAGCCTCTAAGTTAAAGATCGACTGGGTTTGCTTAGCCGCACAGCAGGCGCTTCAGTTTGCTTTGTCGCTGTGCGCTGCAAACGTGTTTATTTAGAAAATGGGGAAGATATGAACATGGGAAATCGAAATGTACGCTGTTTTTGTCATATTGAAAGCAGTTACGGCAAGGGCCGAGTTAGGCTTTCGTTTTTTTTCAAGGAGCGAGAGAGAGATCGATTGCCCAGCGCGAATGGAAGCAAACCACCAAATGCTTGCAAAACTAGCAATAGCGCTGATACTAGTCCAACGTTATGTGTGACTCAAATCAGAAAGTGCCCATGCAACCCGGGAAATCCTCGGGCATTTGACACGAATTAAGTCCCAGGTGGGCGGAAATTTGACGTTTGTTCAGGTCCCGGGCATTTGACACCAGGAAAAAAACATCGCAGCACATATGCATCAATTCCAATCGAGAAGGCGCTGTAAAGGGTTGTTTTCATCTTTATTTTGTAACCACGTGAGTTCACTTTTACGTTGTAATAGTTCAACGTTTACACTCATCGTGTGGTCGTTCAAGTTTCCTAAAATCGATCTGGATTTTGCCACTTCAGCCCAGGGGAAGCTAGCAGGGCATTTGACCCCTAAGAATTCCCTGGGAGGGGGTATTTGGCCAAAGAAAGGGCCCGCATGGTGGGAAATTTGACCAAAAAAATAAAAAATGTCAAATGCCCGGGGGGGGGGGCATGGGCACCCTTGGATTTGACTCATACATTATCTTCTGCAAAACACTTCTAATCCCGCTTGGCGAAAAAGCGTCTGTTACAACCCATGTACCCCGCAAAATACTGGACTTCTCTTTTATTTTAAAATCGACGGTTCAGCAAACTCTTGTTGCTTTGACTTGTCGCCCAACCGTTCCTTTTGTTCTTTACGATCATCACAGGATTGTTAACGATATAATATCGATCTTCTAACAGGGTCCTAGCTGGCTAACCGTTCATCAAGCTTTCCCCCGACGATCAACTTCGTACCTATCTCGGGAGAGGGAAGAGCCTGGGTACGAGGTTGCCCGACTTCAACTCGTTTCTGCGCTGCGCGCACTCACAATTTAAAGAGGGGTTTCTCGATCACAACTGATCAAAACGTTTCGTGATTTATCGCGAATCCTTGGATCCTTTTAACTTAATTTTGTGTTGATAATTCGGTACCGCTGGGGTAACGAACAAATCTATCGACTAACACTGCAAACTATTATCTCCGTGATTCTAACCGAGAACTAACCCTTCCTTTGCCCAAAAGCAAACAAAATTAAAACAACAAAAATAAAACACAAGGCTTTATTTCTATTTCTTGACAATACTTCGTACAGTTAAACTACAGCAATGCATCTCACGAAAATTGTTCATCTTCATGTACATATTTATATAATTATAACAGCCTTCCTCTTCCTCTGTACACATATCACAAAATAGAGCGTTCTATTTCAGCTTGTTTTTAAATATATTTCAATGCAATAATTTCAATAAATTATTCTATGTATTTACACATTAATTTTATCGGTGCAGCTCAGAACAAGCTCTTTACGTTGAACAACAACGTCACAATTTGTCTCCTGCCAATTCAAATACCCTACCTAGGAACTATAATATTATAAACATTAAACGTTTTGATTAGTGTATTTACAAACACCTTTTCAAATCTAAGCTAAAAGCCAGCGCATTTAATTCGAAGTATCAAGAGCTCTTGCAGTATCGCAGAGTAGAACTTATTATTGTTAAAAATATCTCAGGTCCACCTTACCACATACACCATAACATAACTTAGGCAAAGCCTAATTTAGTGCTCCAGAGGTAAAATTTACAAGTGTTTTTACTAGCTTTATGAAAAATACTCTAACGTTATTTCGTTACTTGCATTCTAAAATCGTCAGATAACATCAGATTGGTAGCCTGTTGTGCTAAAACTGCTTAAAGGCTCAAATATGTTGACACTGAGTGAAAAATGATAAGGATAAAAGAACTTTCTCGTAAATAAAGCTTTGACAAACACACAGATAAAACTCAGATAATTAGTTGAATGAAAACACATGAAAAGTAGTGAAAAAGTGTTAAATTCCGTCATCAACCTTCCAAACTGCAAAGCTTTTACTAGGTAAAGTATCTATGGACACAAATCAGCAGCGTAAAACATGCAAAGCACTTTTGTCCCAAACCAGCTTTTGCAAACAACACGAATGCAACAATTTTGAATTAATACACATCCCATAAATCTTATGCACCCTCTCCTTTAAAAGCCTACTAGCAAGCTGAACCGTATTGACTCAAACTTCACGAATTAACGAATTATGAAGCGAAGCCCAAATGGCATTTTTCAACTGGTAATTGATTTGTAAACCAGTCCTTGGGTCACTAATATACCATACATGCCAGAAAAACTTGTGCCATGTAGTGGCTCCATCTCGGCATCATGTATGGAATATCATTCAACACCCAGTATGTAAACAACAGAAGACAACGTGATAGTATGAATCGTCAATCTCTTCTGCCCTTCCAAGTAGAAGGAAAGCACCATGCGGCAACACTCCCAAACACTACCAGATCTTCGACTGTAGAGCCTGCAAAGAGCTCTTTGATATCGTGCCATGTGTTTGTGCATAGTTTTCATAAGTTGAACGGCTGGCTGCTGGGTTTGCTAAGGGTTTTCTCTGAGGTCTGTAGGGAGGTTTGGCTGACGATGGTCTTTGCCCAGGAATCTACAAAAAGAAAAATAGTAAGGGTTTGTCACAAATAATAAAATAGAACTGTTAAGATACTGTCTTGGCCACTTATACAGGCGCAAACAAAAATCACTGCAGTCAATGGAAGTAAACTGCCAAAATAAGCGATTTTATGAGCTCCCTTCAGAATGACAAAGTTGAACTAGTACCCAGACCATGGCGGGCTTTATAACATGTCATTTGATAGGTCACGCGGAGCTATTTGGAGCTGGCAATGTGTGTTTTCCTGCCTCATTTGTGCTTCAATCCAAACAAGTCGGAGCCCGGTCAAAGGCAGCGCTCGCCACAACAACTTTTATTATGCAGTTATATTAGTCGGACTGGCGAAGGAGAGCGCATAAAAGATCTTTGTTGTAGTTTTCAAGAGTGTGGCGAGGTTTTAGGCAAAACATCAAGACTTATATTTGAAAAGCATTTTAAACATCTATGGCACTTAGTCAACTGGTCTCCATAAAACGAAAGTCACTTATTTCCTTCAAAACGTTCAGGTTAAAAACTTATGAAAAACAAAATAGTTGTTATAACACAATGAACAAAATTGGCACAAAACACGGTTCATTTACCAGCTAGAGCGTTTTTCTTTTCCTCATCAGGAGCTAGAAGCAGGCGGATGACGTATTGATCCACGTTTTTTAATTTTCAGTCTCCATTTTTTGAGATCTACAACTTTTTCTGATTATGGTTCTCGATTGGCCATAAAACACAATTTTCAGACTGACAAATGATGTGAAGTGGACTACAGATCTAGAGGTTGTGGGTTCAAGCCATGGCAGGTACAGAAAAAACCTTTCACAGATTACACTTGAAGTACAGCACGTATACTTACCACTCTCGCACTGGTGACGTGTAAAGGAAGCCGGTCGTTGCTTCTTGTGATCACAGTGTTCTTAGCTTTCAACTGGGCGGAGATGGGCCTGGCGCGAGCTGCAGGGGCATTCTGCCTACTGCTTGTCATCACCTGCAACACATCAGTCTGATTATTCAAACGCCATAAAAATAGTGAAACTAATGCTATAAATATCATGAGTACTAATTAGTTAAAATTTTTTTATAATATTTATTTGATTCACACCGATGTTAATACATTGTTTTCAAAGTGCCAGTTATTTGCAATTGTTGTTTTTGTCTTCCATCCATTGGTCATCTCACATTGTTATACAGGTTTGCATCAACTTGGTAAAAGCTACATGAACCACCATCATTTTAGGGTCTTGAAGGGTGTTCACAGGACCTGGGATTTTACTAAAAAATTGGGTTTGGGGTTTGGGGTTTGACTGCTCCCGGGAAGAGCAGTAAAAAAAGAAAGTGAGATGCAGGATTTTTTCATAAAAAAGGAGCTGGAAAGCGCGATCTTGATCCCCCTACCAGACCCAGTTATTTTAAGTCAATGGAAGTGACAGGAGAACTTTACTCATGACATTCTTGTTGTAGTTTTCAAGAATGTTGCTTTTACACAAAGTTTTGGCCTTGTGATACTTACCGTATCATTCTCTAAACTATATCTTCTTGCATGTAATTTAGAGGGTGATTTCTGTTGCTGTGTAACTTTAGTTGTCCTGCCAAATGCCACTGCAGTCTTTCCTTCTGATCGTGTAACAGGAGAGCGTGCAGGTGATGATCCCGAGGGAGGGGTCCCAGCGGGTGTCGCCACTGCTGTTCTGTTGTCTTGTATGTTGTCAACCTGTTTTAGTGGTTGTTGTTGTGGTTCAGGTTCTTTTGGTTTCACTGCAGTTTGATATTGTTTTTCTCTCATTTCTTGCTTGTACAGTTCTCGACGTTGTCTTCTAATGCATGTCTTCTTGTCAACTATGTTCTATGGAATAACAAGGGCACAACTGGTCAGATCATGGATTAAAATACATAATTTATGTACAGAGTCTGGAATCCATATAACCTTAAGAGAGTATTACAGAAGTTCTTTTCTGTCAATCAATCCTACAGGTAGGAGAAAATACTCTGAAAAAATTGATCGTCTCAGTTTTGGGAAAAATTGCTCTAATTTTCAAATGTGGATATCCCAGACCTTAGACATCAACAAGTTGAATACTACTCCTTTTTGAAAGATACTGGAAGCTGACAAATATCTGGGTTGTGCTATCAGGTTTTGACAACAGAATATAACCCTACCTCATACAGCTTTGTTCTGTACTGATCAACAGTCAATTGAACATCATCATCAATAGCTGGGATTACTTCATAACCCAATGAGGGTTCATCATCAGGATTGTGAAACCGAGCAACAAAGGGGTGGTTAAGAGCCTCTTGTGCCGTCAGTCGCTTGTCCGGATTAAACTGCAACAACCTCTTGAGAAGGTCAAGGCCATCGGATGGTGCATTTGGAATAAGCTCTTCCAAGCTTTTCTTTGGTTTGCACAGCATTCTGTCAACCACAGAAGAACTGTACTGTGACTGGATACTGTCCACATCTATAGGTTGTAAAGCCAATGTTAGTTTGATGAGTGAATGCTTGATTTTGATTGTATAAAAAATAGGGCAGTATTTTCAATACATGTGTATTGCAAACACCTACATTGACCGATTGACAATCTTAGGTAGCTTTCTATTTGTCCATTCTGGTTGGCCAGACATAACTGGTTCTGGCAAGTTTAGATGGAAAGATTTAAGGTGTGTGCATACATTTTTCTCAACTCTCTTAATTGCTGCACTTTGGCTGACTGGAGCAGGAGACCAGGCAGCTCTAGTCCATGAGAAACCTGCATTGATAAGGTGAACTCACTGGTTGGAATGGCCATACTGGGCAAATGAGCAAAGCCTCTAATAGAAGCTAATAGATATAATACTGACAAAGTATTAACCAATGTATACTTACCAAGCCTTGTAGGTGATGGTATTGTTGTCATAATTCTTTCTATTTGGTTAAGTGTTGAACTTCCAGGGAAAAGTGGTTTCCCTATAACAAGAAAAGCATATATATATATATATATATTAATCACTGGCTGAACATTTGAATTAAATTAAAAATTTAAAAATTAAAACAAAGTCAGCCTAGTTAACAAACTAAACTACCACCAAAATTCAGGTCTAAGTTAGTTCCAGGTTCAAGTATTACCTAATAGCATTTCTCCCAGAATGCACCCTAGTGACCACATGTCCACTCCTTTTGTGTACCTGCAATTGGATGAGACATAATATTATCCATATACTGACTGGAGACTCCAAAGTGTTTCATTTCTAGGTGGGGCAACCCATCTAGAGTACTTTCTAGCCAGTGTTTATAACCTTTAGTAAGGGGCCTTATATGACTGAATGATTTTGCGTGCTGTGATTGGTCAATTTCGGGTCCGTAAGTAGCTGTTCAGACCACTAGCTCTTGACCAGAATAATCAACAAAATCATATAATAAACATCTTATTAGCCTCGTTGGCTCAGTCCGTACAGCAAGCTATGGATCTTCGTTATTTTCCTTCCTTGTTTTCATGGCCCTTGTGCTTCGCGCTTGGGTCATAGAAGAAAGGAGAAAAAAGGATCTGTACATTGCTAAACAGACCTTGCACTCAGCTAATAAAAGGTATATATTCAATGGTTGCTCTCACTTTATTTCGCTTTCTTCTCTCCACAAAACAACCCTAATCTTGTGCCTAAGCGCCAGCAAACCAAATGTTAGTTGTAAATCTTATACAAATTTGGTTGCCAAGTAGCCTTATCCTTCCTTTCCTAGCAAGCTGTTTCAAAATACAACTGCTTTACTATCTCAATAAAGCAAGTAGAGAATCTCAGAAGCTCTATAACATCTGGTTGATACTCATAATTTATGGCTGTAATACTTCCCCTACCTACTCTCTCTATAATACAAGCATATTCCTACCTTGGTGAGGCAAGTAAAATCTCAGGAGCTCTGTACCATCTGGTTGCCACGTAATCTGTCAGACTAGGATCACCAGCTTCTAGTGTAACATTTGTTACTGATCTCGCCAGACCAAAGTCGCATATCTACGAATTTATGCAAATTATATAAGTTAGGACAAGTTGAGAAACCCTGTTGAAGTGTAAGAATTAAAAGCATTAAGGCCAAAACACAGTCTGTACTAGCTAAAAACACACTCGTGCATAACGTTATTTGAAAGCCTGTAAACTCAAACATACCTTGACAAAACATTCAGAATCCAGAAGAATGTTGCTTGGCTGTTTTGAAGAAATCAACAAAAACATCAGAAATTCTTGATGGTGACACCAGTTGGTGACACAAGTTTCACATAAAAATAACCTCATAACAAATCAGCTGTTAAATCCAATAGGATTGCAAATTTAGTGAGGGGGCTCTGTTCAATGACATTATATCAGGGTAACTTTCAGGGTTCAAAATAACATTTACAAAATACGCTGGATTTTGTAGGCTGTTTCATGTAGCCCCAAATTTTTGCCGGCCATTTTTCAAGCAACGATGTATATGTGCAATGTTGCTACTTAGGGTGTTTTTCAATCAGTCAGCCTACATGGCAATTTTGTTTTAAAAATTGGAGCGTTTTGAGTAAACCAGACATGACCTCAGCTCACCAGCATAAACGAAAATAAATTGCCATTCAGAAGCAAAATAGTGTTGATGTTCAAGCACTACTGCATTAGTGAAAGAAGTTCCGCCGATGCGCCCTAAAACTGTCAACTTTGTTAAGTTATAATGTGGAAACAAAAATCGCCGGCAAGGTCCTAAAACTGTCCGCTATCGCCGGTAGCCGGCGACTATTTTGAACCCTGACTTTATTATCACGTTTCTCAATAACCTGTGAAGCAGCCACTGGATACAGCACCCTGGTATTGAGTGGTATGTTCATGTAAAGCAGCTGTCAATCTGCTCAAAAATGGAAAACAGGCCAGGAACAAAACACAGCGATTTCAGTATTTGGTGTTCTGAACAAGAAAAATTTCACTGGTTGAGAGGTGTCAAAGCATGGAACAGGTTATGTGAGTATAGTGGCTTTTAGAAGAATCTTCTCAACTTCAGAGGATACATGTAGACTACATAAATGTTAATTAATTAACTTAAGTTAACATACCTTTTGGTCTCTGTGGATGACATTCCCAGAATGAAGGTATTTAGTTGCTTTAAACATCTACAAAAAGGCACAGAGCCCTACATTAATATAACAAAAAAAAAGACTGTAACAAAGTTGTGTAATATACTTGAAACCCAAAAAATCTGGATTATCTAGCATTCTCTTCAGATGTCTTTTCATGAGAGTTTTAATCAAATAATAATTAGAAACCAACAAACTTTTTCCAACATGCAACCAGTTTCAACATAAAAAAACCAAATATTATTTTTACAGTTTATAGGATACAGTTCTAAGGATTCTCACTACTCGATGCCTTAACCCTCTCAGCCCAAACACACCCTAGGATGCACTAGTTTCCTTGTAAACAAGTTGGGAGAATTACATCCTTTATCTTTGGTATGTTTCTGTGTATGAACATTTGCTAAACGTTCTTATTACCAAAAAAATAACTTTGTTTGGACAGTAATAATGGCTTAGGCAGAAAGGGTTAATTACCTTGCTCACAGAAATCACTGTGGAGATCTCAATCATCCCAAACAATCTAGACAGGGCTTTATAATTGGATTAAGAATTTACATGTACCTGGTTGATTACCAGTAAGATAAAAACTGTCCACACACTGATGTGGTAAGAAAATTTCCAATCAGCACTGCTTACCTGATACATTATATATCTCTTGTGAATGTCCTTTAAAATACTCCCCTTTTTTATGACATTATGCAAATCAGTGTCTGCAACAGGTAAAATATGCTCATTAAAATATCATAATATTATAATTTGTTGTAACCTGGAGATATAAACTACCTCTCGGACTGAAACTTATAGTCTAAGTTTTTCAACATATGTACATAAAGAGCAAATATTATTCAGTTTACTAATGATTATTATATTTTTTTAACAAGATGAGATAATCATGATGTTCAAATTATTACCAAATGAATGTTTATCATGACTTTACCACATTCACATTGGTAATAAACTGACCAGCAATTCATCACCTTGAAAAACTTTTATATTCAAATTAAGGGATAGATAACACATGAAAGCGAGGCTAAACAGTCTAAACCAGTTTTACAAGCTTGCACAGTTTGTACAAACCATTTGTTTGGCAGGCCACACATCAGGTCTAAACATGTTGGAATGTGAAAATGAGTGGATTTTTGTATTTTTGAAATACAATAGAAATTGTATCAAAATTATAATACTGTAATAATCTTTTCATTCATACAATCTGCTATGTTAACAGGTCACATGACCCACCAAACAAACTGCTTGTTGTACTGCATTTGACTGAGAAACTGGCTTATGCATATTGGAAATGGCTTTTAAGTGAATTTGATTAATGTAGCACAAGCTAAAACAAATTACTGAAATATCTGAAAGATAACTACCACTGAGTATAAAGGGCCAACTTGCCTCACTTTCTGATGAGGTTTGTCATAGCTTTAAGATACATCTATTTCTATGCTTTTGTCAGCAAGAAGATGGGCTTATTACTGATGGGGGGGGGGGACAGGGGTTGGGGCAAATGTGGAATTTAACAATAACTGCTCGTCTAAAACATTTCAGCTGATCTAAAGTTAACCATGTTTGCTCTCTCCTAAATTAAAGGTGGCTCAGGTTGATTTCCAAACAACGATCTATAGTATGGGTTGCTAAATAAAAAGCACAGCATTTTTTTTGTAATACCACATGCTGCCACCAAATTGAATTTCTTGGAAACATAAATGTCTTAGTCAGTATTAATGTCTAGCATACTGGTGTCCCAAAATGTTGGTAGCTTGCTTACATACTTTCACTGAAGCTTTCAAACGAGTTTTCTTTAACAAAAGTTGGTTTTACTTATGTACATAATTTTTTCAGATGAGTTCAAAATGAATAAGCTTCATGCACCGTACAGATGAAAAAAAAAGAGAAAACTCATATGTTCAATTATAGATGCAATTGATAGAAGAAAAAGCAGACCACAAGCCAAAACTGTCAGTGAACTATGAAAAACGACAGAAAAGTAATATAAACACCTGCGCTAGTATACAATTAATTTAGCAAAACTGCCATTGTGACCAATCGATGGTGCCGGTGAGAGTGCAAAGTACGAGTTGTGTGTTTACGTAAATTTATCATTCAAAACCGGCTTTTCACCATTACTAAAGTGCAAACCTCAAAAATTTCAATATTATTTACACAAAACTTTACCAAGTATGTATTTTGAAGTAACAAACGTTTTTGAACAAGAAAGCCATGACTGAGTGCAAGATATTAATCAGTATAATTGATAAACACATTTCTGCCGTCTGGAGTTGGCACGAGGTGACTCGTGGGGGCGAGTCACCAGGACGGGGTTACGAAATGTGAATGTAGCTTCGTAAACATCTTCCTGGAAACAGAGCAACTCTAACTCTTTTTATTTATGAAGGGATAAGCTCAATAGATAGCTTTTTTCTAAAATGGCATGGAAAGTTCTAGCTGATCGAACTGTGAAAATTCAATCTTGTTTACGTCACACATCGTTCTGCTGTGAGACTGTACGTCTACGGTACATGCGGGAGGACATGCCCCATCGAGGGCCATCTGTCTCCATGTCCCCGTGTCAGGAAAATTGTTGCACATCCTGCTAAAAACTTACCCATATACTCGAACACGAGGTATATGTCCTTGTCATTATCTGCTTTAATCACATTTAAGAGTTTGATTACGTTTTCGTGGGATCCAAATTCCTGATGACGTTTAAGAGAAAACAATCAGAACTTGAACACCTCCGCTGAGAACTATACAAAAATAAACTCAAATTTTGGTGAAACTTACAAAAACTAATCGTCACATATTTAGACGAAATACACTCACCTGTAAAAAACAAATTTCCCTAAAAGTTCTCTGTAAAAACAAAACAGAAAAACGCCCGGTAATCAGAAAATATGCAAACAGAACGCACACTTGTTCTCAAACAGCAGCGAGTCCCAACTGAATTGAAAGAATCAACATTTTATTCTATTATGCTAAACATAACACCAACCTGTGCATCGGTTTGATTCCTAAACGCATCAAATATCTTTTTCACAGCTACAATCTCTCCAGTTCGACGATCTATAGCTTTCCATACAATCCCGTAGGCCTAAACAGCGACCAAAGAAATCCATTGGTGATTAGAAATGCACGAAGGCAGCTGAACCATTCAAGATGGTGGCTGGTATCAACACTGTTGTATCAAAGAATTACAACTTCTAAAACCTGTCAAACTTACCCCTTTGCCTAGTCGCTTCTTGATTTCGTACTTTTTAGATATATGAGCATCTATATCCGCACTCATTCTGGTAAAACACTAAAATCCTGGACCCCTGAATCAACTTCCTTTCTTCTGGACCTTTCTTCTTTCTGATCGCGCCGCGTTCTTTCGCCAAGTTTAAAAATATTACTGGTAATGACACGCTCTGATTGGCTGAAAAAACACGTTTATTGTAAACAGTTGGCATAGAAACCGGAAAACCGTGACGTAGCGTGTGAACAAATGTCCCCTGTGGCCTGGAAACGAATGAATCACCAGTAAATATATCTCAAAACTGGCTTCCTGTCTGCGTTCAAGTTCAACAAAAGGAAAGGAAGTAACGGAACTGCAGAGGAGTTAAAAATGACACGGCACATATAAATAACTGTAAAAGGTCTAATTTTAGGTTGAGAGAATTTAAGTTTTTAAAATTCCCTGCCTTGCCTACTGATAAGTCTGAATAAAATTTATCACGGAAGTACGGCCCTCCCGCAGCTCCTTCGCTGTGTCCCTCTGAAAAACTCGCGATGAAGGGTAAAAATTAGAGAGCTTTGGATCAGACGAGTATGACCTCCACTACGAGTAAGTTTATGCTGAGTTCCAAGAGGTTTTCTATAACTATTATACATTTCATCTCAAGCCCCATCTGTGTGTTCGGTTATAATTGAAACTGTACAGGCTCCTATAATGTTTCTGAAATAAAATGCAAACCAGCAACTGTTCATCGTAGGATACCTAAAACGTGTACAATTCTACAGTTGAATTCAGCTCCACTAAATACCAATTGAAGACCATTTTAGGAGGAGCCACCCACCATATGAGCACAGTTGCTGAACAAACGTTAGTAAAGTTTAAGTTCCTCTTCACTTCAATGTTTCAGCCTTCCTTGCTCATTATAGTTCACGGGGTTTTTTTTTATAAGAAACAGTAAATTTTGGCCGAGCCTCATTGTTCTTAACTTTTGAAGGAATTTCAGCCTCAATTGTTCTAAAGCTGTTCTTATTTTTAAACTGAGTACGCTCTTTTTCAGTTTTAGAAGAATATTGTTTTTCAGACTCAGGCTCAATATTCTTAATTTTTTGGCGTTTTGAGGCTGAAAATATTCTA